>JAQIVE010002050.1:0-21518 GCA_034698285.1 Sminthurinus bimaculatus | reverse complement strand
TGACCAAGCCAAGCATGGAAAAAACCCAAGGGAGCTGTAAATCTTTCCTTTCTTGAAGCTACTCTTTGTACATACAACTTATTGTATGTAAGTAGTAAGTAGTTTATCTCAAGTCTCCCATCTCTCCCCTTGTCACATGGCTCATAAAAGCCGGCCATAAAAGTATCCGTTGGCTTTCAATTTATGCTGTGTAAGGGAAAAAAAGGACGCTAAACAACAGTCTGTCCCTTTCAATATCTACGGCGTAGATTCTACGCGTAACGTTCGTGGAAAAATGCTGTCATAGCATTGTCTCGTGTCATGTTTCACATATTGTACACAGTATTCCATTCAATAGTAGACAGACTATGTGTATAATATGTATACAGTATACACAATACACAATGTACGGTAGTATTTCTTTCTTTAAACACTTCAGAAAGGGACAGAACCTTCCTTATTGTTGTTGTCCTTTGAACCTTTTTGCCTTTTTCTCTGGTGTATTCAATAATACACTTTCTCACCAAATAAACAGTATTAAGTCAACAGTCGTTTACACTCTACCTTTATTCATATTATTTGTGAAAGAACTTTTAAGATTGTCCTAGACTCACTAACACTGGCGCCGACTCGAATCCAAAGAGACCAAAGAAGAATTCAAGTCAAACAAAACTTTTTCCATGGCGAAGGACGGCAGAAAATTCAAGTGCAATTTTTGCAGCTACACAGCCACCAAATCAAGTAACCTCACGCGACCAACGACGAGTAAAGGTATTCCGGTAAATGCCATCTGTACGAAGTGAGCGCAGATACCGATATTGAATAAAAAACCTTCGGTTTTTTATTCTTGCTTCGGTATTTGCGCTCATTTATTCAATGTGTAAAATGTAAAACATGAATGAATGAAATTCCTGTTGTCTCCATACAGCAAGTACCATTGTTTTGTTTTTGTTTTGGTGCATGAATTAAGTTAATATATGGTTTACCTGTGCATACATAACTACATAACGGTGTTGACATTGGAGTACATACATTCAGGGGATATTTTAAAAGGGGATTTATATGCACACGTATAATAAGTATATTATTATTAAACCTGTGCCTAATTCAATTTTCTGCTGTCTTACTCCAATCTTATGGACATTGGAATGGCTGGGTAATTTTTAAGCATAATAAACTTTCAAAATACATATTATATGTACATGATTAAAATCCAAAATGCACAATGATAATTTCATTTAAACTATTTGAATCATCGTTTTAATGTTTCAAAAACTGCAGTCCATCAATCATTTTGTCATTTATAGAGAAGCCAATTCTTCTGATAGCAATGATTCATGTGCTTCTGTTCGAAAGTCTAAAAGGATTCGTAAAGAGAAAGATGCTGAAGGATTTGCGAAGCCGTCCGTTTTAAATGACAGCACAATTTCAAATATTACTGTTAAAAGGCGAGGACGTCCAAAGGGATCTCTCAATAAAACTCCGACATACAGTCCTAGAACAACCAGATCGCGGTCGTCTTCAAGTAGGATTACTTATTTAGCTACTGAATCTCAAATTCATTTCCAACGTTAGATCTATAGCCTATGTATGAAATACAATGTCATTAACATTTTAGGGGACAGGTCGACTTTAAGCGAATCCGAGTCAGTAGCATCGGACGACCAAAACAAGGCCCCTGCTCCCAAGTCTAAATCTAAGCGCAGATCTGCAGTGCGAAAAAAAGTTCAGAATGGTTAGTTTTAGAAGTTGTCTTTTATCGTTATTACACAACAAGTGCAGTGCGTTTTTTTAATACATAGCATGGGCAGCTTTAAACTCTCATAAACTAATACTATGAATATAGGTAGTGGTCATTCGGCTGAGGGTGCAGCTCATAATACACAAGTACGGTCGAAGAATCTAACTTCTTTGCTTCGATCGGCATCGTGTAAGATAAAATCAAATATCTTCATATCCTTTACTTGCTAAAATAAGGTAATGCGTCAAATGAATGAAAGTGAAAAATGGCGATTTTTGTTTCAGTACAAACTACTCAAGACACTGAGGGTGAGGGTCAAAGTTCAATGCAACAAAATCCAACTGCTCATTCAACCATTAGTCAGGATGTTTTGTGGAATCCATCTCAGGTGTTACAAGTGTCACCAACACCACAACAGTCCTCTTCATCAGCAGTAACTGTAGAAAATGTTGCTCTAGAAGAACGTCGAATAATTCTAGACAATATTATTTTTGAATTCGATTCAAAAATTCCTACCGAGATAAAGCAAATTTCTGAGCCATTTATTGTTGGACGTGGTGGAACATCGGTCATGCCGGAGCAGCTTAATAATGACAGCTCCCTTGAAATAGTAAAACTGGTGAGGGTGAACATTAAAATAGCAGAGTACCTTAAGCCTTTTGGAATTTATGTGGGACATTTGGAATTCATCGAGGGTGTGCACAACTCTAGTAATAAAGTAAAGCAACGGCAGAAGAAAAAGAAAAATCGTGCACCAACAGGAGTTCAAGTCAGCGGCAGTTTCTACTTCTATTGCAAACTTTGTGCGGACAAGAAAACTAAGTGCTTACGTTTATGTTCATATGGATCACAGGGAAATTTTATTCGACACCTTCGGGTACTTATTTACTTTGTATTTTTCACCCTCACCCTCATGCATACTAGAGTAGTTTAAGTATGAACGCATTTCATTAATTGTCTTTAGGATTACCATTCTATACATGACCCAAAGAACGAGAATCTTGCGGTACTATCTATTAAAGATGACGGGACTATTTCATACGGCTGTTCAACGCGATATGATAAGGATCATGTCAAGCAAAAAGTTGCCGTTCAGCTTGTATTACAATATTTAATGGATACGAATCAACCGTTTGCGGCAGTAGAACGTTTCTCGTTCAAGCGCCTCCTGAATTATCTGGACCCAAAAATATCCTTACCGTCTCGTTTCACACTTTGGAATCTTCTCGAGCAAGAATACAAACTAAACGTAATCCATTATTTGCTCAATTCAAAATAGTATGTTAAAATAAAGTATATTACAGCTGGTGATATGCTTTCATTGTAGGTTCTCCCAACTTTAAAACGAGGGCTGGAGTCTGTCGAATCTGCAACTTTAGTTGTAGATATTTGGACCAGCAAAAGTAACCAAGGAGTTCTCGGCATCAAAATTGTTTACATGGATAAAACATTTACATGGCAAATGAAAACCCTAAGAGTAGTTCGTGTTAAAGGCTCTCATACAGCGGATAATATCAGAAATTTAATTGAACAATGCGCAATTGACTTTGGACTTGTCAACAAGGTATGAAAATCAAACCAATACACATAAAATGGCTCACCCTCACACCACTTAATCTGTTTCATTTCAAAATTTGAGGGTGAAGCTAAAGGTTTGCATATTTGATACATATGTTAACCTTCTGGTTTTGCAGATTCGTTACATAATAAGTGACGGCGGGAGAAACATGATCAGAGCTTTAGAGGATTTGTATGAATTGATGAAGTTAGAGGATGTAAATGAAATTCTCAGCTCTTCTCCCGAAACAAATCGAATTGAGGTAGAGAAAAACGACGGAATATCCACTTTTGGCGGCCCGCCGCAAGTACGAGGCTTTAACTTGGATCTTTCCAGTGAGGGTGATAGAGCCATAGGGGCACAACTATTAGTAGATGCTCACGCTAATCGTCTGGAAGATATTTGTAATTCCGAGAAGTTCCTCTTCACGGAAAAGATGAAACCATCGAAATGTATTGCACACACGTTGCAACTTGTTCTATTGGATGGCATAAAAAATTCGGAAGCTGGAATAGCAACAGACAAAGTCATCAGAAAAGTTGCTGCGTTTGGACGAAATCGACAAATTGCCAAGGAAATAATCAAGGAAACAAAAGAAATAGGCCACTCATTAAAAAACCCCTGCCGCACACGTTGGAACACCGTAGTCGACAGTGGTCATACATTACACGATGTAATAATTCTCACCCTCACCCTCATTTTCGTTAAGCATTACTAATGTAATGTTCTATTTTTACTGATAGCTATTTTTACCGTGTTTAGAGTCCTATGTTCAGTACTGTTTCTAAGCTCATTACTCGGGCTAGGGAAAGTTGCGGGGAACAACTTCTTAAAGCTTTGCCAGATCCATTGTTGGAGGAAACTCGAGAGGCATTAGGAGAATTTTTAGCTATTTCCGATCCAGTGTGCCAACTTACAGACAAGCTACAGTCAGATGGTTTAACAGCGCATAAAGTCATACCTGGAATTGTCACTGCTTATTCTGGTGAGATTTCTTAGAAACCAAACTCTAGAGTTTTGATTACATTATCTTAGCTTTGCTTAAATGTAAACAAAGGATTTACCATTCGGTTAAATATTTCGACCCTTTCTTTGTTTACAAAGCGATCGAAGCAGTTACGAATTTAAAATATATGACTGACTACAAGAACGCCATTTTAGAATCTTTGGAAAAAAGGATGGAACCATTTGTTAATGATGTCGAGTTTATACTAGCCGTTGTTCTTACTCCGTATTACAAATTCGACTTTTTTGAACTTTATTACGAAGGTGAGTTACATTAACGTCTAAAAATTGAACTACTATCTAATTCCAATGTTTGATGATTCAATCGATGAGGGTGAAACAACTATGCGATAAGGGTGAAACAAATTTTGTGTTTTCAGATCATCCCTGGGAAAACCTAAACCGCCTTAAGCTACCATCCCTAGATTTCATTAAAGAAATTGCTTTATACATACAAAGAAGCAGTAAAAGAACTCGACACGGGAGACATCACTCAACTAGTTCAATATTTTAAAGAAACTCACACTCAGAAACCAAAAACTCAAGTAAAAACTTCAAAATATGCTTCACCCTCATCTGCACCCTCATCTTAGGAACCAGCTACTGAAACTCTTAAAACGGAGAAACGTCTAGGATAGCATTTGATGACTCGATCTACTGAAAACAGTATTACTTGTTTAAATAAATACATTTTATTTATAGACCATTCCTTTTATTGCTTTTCATAAACTTTTAAATGAATTACTTGATGTAAATGAACTTTTAAATCGTTTAGTGACGGTATTCACCCTCGTCACCCTCGAACAAATGAACTAAGCTTGTCTTTTTTTTAAGACGCATGCTTTTATAAGTTAGTTTAGACTATTTGCTATTGCAGCGTATGATGCATAATGATCAAATTTTTCTTGAGAAAAATAAAGATTTGTTTTGAAAAAGAATTGGAAGAATTGTCATTATTATTTTCAATTCTTAAACAACTTTATTCTGAAAAATATGGTAAAATAGGGTCATTTCAAAAAAACATACGAAATGGGTAAATTTATTAATGAATCTTCATATGTCGTCGCAAATTTTCAGGCCTCTTAGTTGTGTACTTGCACCTGTTACATCTGAAACTTTTATTGGAGTGAGTCTCTTTGTTGTGTCGAACGAGGTGTTGTTTCATAGAAAAGTGGATGGAGCAAGACTTACAAAAAAATACCTTTGATCGACCAGAATTTTTCGTTACTGAGGGTGAGGGTGAAGAGGAAAAACTTTCATCTCTCCTTTGTACATCATGAATAAATTTCGTTATTCGCGATACAGAAGCCTGGAAAAACAAAAAGTATTTATAAATTAGTTTCCTTCAAACGTATTTTTTATCTTTATGTACCATGTAGAGTGTAGAAAATTTTCACAAGTGAGTCTTTTACCATTGGACTTTCCAACAAAAATCCAGAGGATAGAGCTGCCAAATCCCATATAGCATTTAACAATTCCTTGTCACTAGGAGTCCAGCCGATCGAAACCTTGTTGTAAAGCTCCATGACAAGTGGGTGAGAAAAGTTCAACTCCAAGACGATCCTGGTAGACCTCCAATGCGGATCTTCAACAGCTCCAGCGGGGAAAATATTGTCTTCCTCCTCCATGAAAGCTGGGACGCTCTCTAATCTGTTTAGAATCAGCCAACAAAATATTTTACGTTACTTAACTATGCATCTCAAAATTATTGTTGCTACAGTGGCAATACATGCACAATACAATAGCTCACCGGTCTGACATTATAACATCATCCACAGGGTAGTCCAGAGCATTTCGAAATTTGAGTAAAAAAGTTTCTTGCTCGTCGTCCTCTTCTTTTTTCGCACAATAGGAGCACGACCACTTTCCCTCTGGAGCTTCGTCCATTTCAGGATCCAGACATACTAAATGGTAAGCCCTTGGGCAAGTGTCGCATAAAATGATTTCGCCAACTTGGTGACAAACTTCACAAAAATCCTGATGATCGGCTTGCTACATTTATACAAGTAAAAGAAAGCGCGAAAAA
This sequence comes from Sminthurinus bimaculatus, assembly GCA_034698285.1. NCBI lineage: Eukaryota > Metazoa > Arthropoda > Collembola > Symphypleona > Katiannidae > Sminthurinus > Sminthurinus bimaculatus. The sequence goes on along the minus strand of JAQIVE010002050.1, from coordinate 15,209 downwards.
TCATGAGTAACGATACACACACAAATATATTTATAACAAAATGTCCATGAAACTACAATGAACAATATTAGTAAAAAAACAATTACGTTTCAATAAAATTTTTATCAACGCACACATAAACACTGATATTCTCTAATTAGATTTGTATAAAAACATACCTCATAGTCTTCGTCTTTTCCAGTCTTCTTCGTCTTCTTCTTTTTGTACTTGCTACCAATTTTAGTCTTGGCCTTCTTTTTTACACTTGGGACAGAGGTTGAACCACCAGGGGTTGGAGCATCTTCTTTACTCACTTCTTCAGCTTCTTTTAGCATTTGTTTGAATTCTGCATCACTATCCTTGTCACTGATTTCATCTCCATCAGAATCCCGGTTTTTCCTCTTGCCTATTTTGATTTTCAAAGTGGGTACACTCTTTTTCTTTCCACCATTTTTCTTACTCCTTGTTCCCCGTTCTTCAATAACGGGTTCAACAGGTGCAGCTGGTTCCTCTCCAGCTCCTTCGCCAAGACCATTTTCACTACTATATTCTCTCCATTTAGCTGCCACAAGTATTATAATTTTAGCTGTGGGCACTTTAGGATTTTCTTTTTGTAATATAGGACGAGCTAATTGTTGGAAACTTTTATATGTAATTAAATTATCACCCGGGTCCACGTCAGCATCAATGAGACCCATGGATTCACAAACTTGGGCAACCGTTTGAAGAGTTTCAGTAGCTTCATTTGACTCTACTGGACTTACTGGTTTTGATTTATTACGTTTAGAGCTTCTTTTTTCTACAGTTGATTCTTCTAGTTCTTCTTGAGTTGGAATTGGTGCTTCTTCATCAGATTCTTTCTTCTTCTTTTTCTTCTTTTTGGCCTTTTCACCCTTTGGACGTCGTTTGGTCTTTTTCTTCTTTTTTACTTCTTCATACTCAGCTTCTTCCTCCTCTTCATTTTCCTATTTTATATTATCATTGGACAAAAATCAAAATAAAATATCCAGTACAGAAACATACTCGTTTGGCATCTTTTTTAAATTAATAAATATGACATATAAAATAAATTTATTTGCCCACTATGCTTTTAAATAAAAACATAAATAGCAAAGCATTTTACTTACGGGTTGCTCAACTTCGTCACCATCTCGTTCTACTCCTGCAGCGCTGGTATTAACATCCTCTTCTTCTCCCAAACCTTCCATCTCATCTAAAAGTTTCACAAATCATGAACAATTTTATAAATTAATTGTAATATTTTCGTTACTAGGTTACTAGTTCCCTTTAAAACCCCTTAACATTATTTACATACATTGCATAATTGTGTATTGACTTCAACACATAGATAATAAAAAAATATAAAACGAGGAGTATATTTACACATCATGCAATTTTGACAAATTTTGAATTTGACAAATAATAGAGATTGAAACATACTTGTATAATATTATAGGTTATGTAATTTACTTAGAAATGGCTACTTATTCAAATGACCCAAGCAACATTAGAACTTAGAAACAGTTTTTTTTCAAGAGTTGTTCAAAATATTTAAAACTGCAAAGAAACTTGTTTTTACAAAGTTAAAATCCCTTGAATACAAAAGAAATAGATTATATTAATCGTGGTCTACAATGTATAACTGCACGAAGGACAGGTCGAAAATTTAAAACTAAGTCGTCAAAAAATCAATTACATTACGTATACTATGTATATGTCTAATGTGTACCTTGTACCTGCATATATACATACATATATGTACGTTCAAAAGTCGAAATGATAATTTTTGGAACTTTTCCACTCGATACCCTATTCAAAACTAGGCATACGTACGTATACATTTAAATATTATGTAGATGACAAAAGACACTACGGCCTACTAGTTTAAAAGTAATCAAACGCATACATATACATATTTCATATTTAAACAATTTTTTGAACCAAGTTAAAACTATTATATACACCATGCCGGAATTGCTTTTAGTGGATTGCCAAAATCCAATAAAAATAGGTTTCCACTCTGCAAATACCTATACCCGGGTAATGTACATACTTGTATATAAAAACATTAAATCAAAGAACTGCCTGTCAGAGTTTTAATAGAAATAGGAAATAGATACTTGAGGTAAAACTATAAAAAGGCAATAAATCAATAAATACATCAATATTATGAAAAAGTAGCCAATTCTCATTCTATCATGTACGGAACATTCAAAGTAAAACGAAATTGGGTAAAATTGTATATTTACATGAATGAAATTGTAATTTAAAATTTATGAAATACGATTATTAAGTATATTTAAAAAGGCACCTTGAAGAGATTCATCGTCCAAGTCTCCGGTGGACATCCCGTCGTCGGTATAATATTCCTCTTCTCGTCCTCTTATGAATTCAAATTTGTGATGTTATTCTCGTATTTTGTGTCAACAGTCAATCTATTTATAACAATTTAACTTTGTTTGAATTAAAAAAATCATGTACCTATCAATAATTTAATGGGAAATATAGCTATCCGCCACTAGAACAACTAGTTTAATTGTTGTTTTAGTCACACAAAAGCCTAAAATGCCCACCACTATTATATATATAGGATATAGGCAGTCCATATAGTCTTTCCCCGGCTCGAAAGAGAAGAAAGAAAAGTCTTGGTATGTAAGTACATGAAGTTTTTCCCAGCAAATGTCCATATGCATGTATGTATCTATAATGTATATGTATGTATTTACTTATGTAAAGCTATCTGCTTTGTAACATTCTTTATAGCAAAAATGAACAAGAGAAAAAAAAACGCTATAGTGTGTGTGTAGAATCAATAACCCTTCATACTAGTGTATGACTGTGTATGTAGGTATGTACTCGAGCACCATTTTGAGCGTCCTGAGACCAGTACGCATGTCTAACTATAATTACAATTAACTTTTTTCATCATAGTTAACGTCAAAGAATTAAGTTTGATGACAATGTTCTGGAATTATTTTGATTCTGGATAGTCTTTCTACCTCTTCTAAGATTGTCTATGGCAAAGATTCAAAGCTTTTTTTTCTCGTCACATGTATAATATATTTTCTTTTGTTTTTTTTAATTTCCCTTTCAAGAAGTAATAATGACATGGACTATCGCTCTATAAAAATGCTAAAATTATATTGAGCGTCAACTTCATTAAATAATAAATAAAATGTTAACCATCAGTCAGCATTAGCGAGCTAAATTGCATGATGAGCTATCGTTTACACAGCATAGAAAAATACATGTATTTACTTGTGTATACTGTATACTATGTTGTGCGGATATGGTGATGATAAGGATAAGGCATAAGGCTCCTATGTATGATGATAATATGATTCACACCGAGTATAAGTATGTTGATATATGGAGGAAAAACAGTATAGTAATATTGTACCTCCAGTTGCGTCAATACTTTTATCTAGTAGAGGTTTTATTTATTTAACATTTTAAAGGTGTGAGTGTGTGTGTGTGTATTGTGTATGTTACAAAGTTGTCTAGAGTCTAGAATATTTTTAGGTGTTTTCAAATTTTTAAAAAAATTTTATTATAGAATACGGAATATGATTCTACTTGAGATTAATAATCGAATCGTAGAGGAAACCCTTACATTGAAATTCAAGAATGCGCTAGCCGGGTAAGTGAATAATAAAATATAGCAGCATAAAATGCAAAACGGAATGTTATTTTTAACGAAGGAACTTGGTCGTTCAACTAGTATGTAAGAACGTAATTAATTGCTAATTGAGTGGCCAAGTAGTGTATGACCGTATCATCGTTGTGGTTCAATATTATATTGGTCCACGCCCTATGTATTTAACATTATGCTTAAATGCAAAGGAGTTAAAATTCCATTTCTTGACAACGTCCTATCAAATGACTAATTAACTAATTAATATGACAAAATGACATTTTTGGACCTTTTAAAGAAAACATACATGCATTAGATGATAGCGGGTGACATTCTGAAAAGATGATACTTAAATCTAAAGTCTAAAGTAGAGAAAATAGTTTTTCTATGAGTAATATGAAATGTGTAATGTCAAATCTGTATATTATAACATTGTGTCTAAATAATGACTTATTGATTATTTGAATTATTTTAAAACAGGGGAAAAGCAGAGTCAACAGATATAAAGTTAGCAGATTTCGATGGAGTCTTATTCCATATTTCCAGTCACAATGGGGATAAAACCAAAGTTAAAGTGTCAATCAGTTTAAAATTCTACGTAAGTATTGTCCTGAACAGCAATATTTCAAAGACATTTTTACGAAAGAACCCTCATAACTATTGCATTTTAAACTTGTATTGATCAAGTGTTTACTGGTGTGATAATGATTTAATCTTATCCGTTTCCTTGTCAATGTAGAAAGAGCTTCAAGAACACGGAGCGGATGATCTACTTAAAAGAGAATATGGAGATTATATTCTGTCTCCCCCAGAGGATGGGTACAGTGTCTCCTTACTCTTTGATATGGAAAATGTACCCAATGACTGGGAGGATGTTGTACGTCGTGTAGGACTTCTCAAAAGAAATTGCTTCGCTTCAGTATTTGAAAAGTACTTTGAGTTTCAACAAAATGGTATTGACGGACAAAAAAGAGCTGTCATCCATTACCGTGATGATGAGACCATGTATGTCGACTCAAGCTTTACTATTATTCCTCTATTGAATCTAGTTCAAGTTTTATGTTGATATTGTACATATACATATTCTACCAAAATCCTAGAATGTAGTTTTACATTTTATTCAAGTATACATGTCTTTCTTTTTAAATTTTGTTTGTCAAATAGGTATGTTGAGGCTCAATCAGACCGTGTAACTGTAGTTTTTAGTACAGTTTTCCGTGATGAAGATGATATAATTCTAGGAAAAGTATTTATGCAAGAATTTCGCGAAGGGCGCCGTGCTTCCCATACAGCACCCCAAGTCCTGTTTTCACATCGAGAACCTCCAATGGAATTATTAAATACGGGTGCAAAGATTGCAGATAATATTGGTTATATTACTTTCGTTCTCTTCCCTAGGTAAATCCATAACAATTGCTTTTTTTAGAACAGCCTTTAAATATTGTATACAAAACATGCATATCGTAGAAATAGAAAGATTACCTTCAACGCAAATGTGTGGTTTTTGAATCACATAATGTAAAATGTGAAATACTAAAAACCATAATATCTATTTTCCGTTTTGTTCTATTTAGGCACACGGACTCTAGTTCTAAAGATAATACCATCAATTTGATACACATGTTCCGTGATTATCTTCATTACCATCTCAAGTGCTCGAAAGCTTACATTCATTCAAGAATGAGAGCTAAAACCAATGAGTTCCTTAAAGTCCTCAATCGAGCAAGACCTGAACTTCGACAAAATGTTGAGAAGAAGACTATAACGTAAGAAACCATACATCCTATTTACCTATTGACATTATTTTTACATCGGTGATTCTACATTTAAAACTAAATAACTAAATCATTGATCGTGGCCATTAATTTAAGACAAAATCTGTAATATAATATAGCTAATTGTTTGCCTCTTTTTTCTTTATACAGGGGAAGGACGTTCATACGAAGAGAATAAAATATTTCCGTTCTTTCTACTGGGATGTAATTGTATTAGTATAATATATAAAAAATTATCATTATAATTTCTTTTGCTTATCCTGTTTTTTCTGTCTCTCGAAACTGTACTAAATTATTATTTTACTCATTTTCGGTGATTTTTATGTATATTATACTACGTACACAAAGATATTGTGTATAATACTAAAAGCATAAATAAATAAATTCTTTTGGAGAATGAATTTTAACTATATAACATAATATTATGCTCCCACAATATCTGTGTGTTGACTTCTTCTTCCTGACTTTGAATTCATCAACCCCTCGGTATTCTACGGCCACGCCATGTTATAGCGATAGGTGCTACAACATTGAATTAAAAGGTGTTATAAGAAATACTGCTTTAGAAGCATGAAAACTGAAATTCTACAGCAGGTAATGCTCAATGCTCTTGTATAAAGTACTAAAAAACTATATTTTACACTCAGCCCAAGGCCCAGTAGCCCTTCCCTAGAAGGGTAAGACATTGCCAATGGCAACCAGAACAGGCAATGCATTTCTTTTGGTTTCTAACAGGTCAGGGCATTGACAATGGTAACCATAGGAAAAACATAGTCGCCATGGGCCATGTCCCGACCACGTATGGGAAGGCAAGCTTATTTTTAGTAAGCATAAGAACAAAAACACACCTGTAAAGGCTTAAAACAGCATTGTAACAGGCCTTTGTACCACCCCAACCTTTTTCCACACTTCTGTCCGTAAACCCTTTGGATTAGTTGATTTTTCAATTTTCTGATTTGTAATCCACCTTTTTTATACTGAGTCTAAGCTCTAAGCTTACAACTTGTTAGTGGTTTTCAGAAAATACACGAATATAATCAAATTAAGAGTTTTTGGGTCACATGATTATTGTTTTGACTAGATATGCGGATTTTGCATCGTATCAGGTCATTGTAAAGTGGTTTTGATGAATTTTTTATGTTTATGGAACGTGGTTCAAAGGTCAAAGGTAGGCCTTTCAAAGATGGATCAAATGATCGTCATGGGTCAAAAATATGCCACCAAACTTGACTGACTACAGTCTTTCATGTTGTCCATGTTGGGAAAATATACGACATAATATTATGACGGTTTTCACAATAACTTTTTCCAGTGATTTACTGGTACATTTGTGAAACCAATGAGGGCTTAATGTCACATATCCCATAGTGATATTGTGAGTGGTACCAGTTTAGTCAATAACCGATCTCAGACCCTTGGAAAGACAGTTTTCATACCATCTGATCATACGTGGGCGTGGCCAAACTGTATTTCTGAAGGTTCTGAGGGTCCCTTGCTGTATTTCCCTGAGGCCGAACCCCAGATAACAAACCGTCTAAGTTTTTAATAAAAAATTCAAAAAGTTTAACCTATAAGGGGTTAAAAAACCCTCGGGAAGTGCCCCTTGAGTAACAATTGACATTTTAAAAGTAATTTGCCCAGATATACAGTGCGTCGTGGGGTAATCGACTATGGAATACAAGATACGGACCTTAGACTTTCAAAATTTCCTCAACTTTACCCCGGATTCGTGAAACCCCACATTTTCTGCTTTGGCTTTACAGCCGAACGAGTAAACCAATTTGCATGGGAGCTCAGTAGTTATGGTGACCCTCCGTGTCAAGAGGGTGGAGTTTTAGGTGGTCACCTGAGGTCAAATTTTATCCTACTTACAAACCTTCTGACTATAATATAATCGAAATCTTATCCGACGGCGTTTTGAAGTGTAAAATGCTGAATCAGCATATTATTATACATTACACTACATGCTGATATGATTTTCTGACCCTCGAAGAGCACTCGTTTCTCTCTCATCTGTAGTGACATGACGTGACGTGGCCGTTCTTGCTATACCTTTCTCCTTTCTCTCTCTCTCTCTACATTCTTACTTCGCACACATTTAAAATTCTCGTTCAGTTCCGTCTGTTCAGCCTGGCGGTTTGTCTGTGTTAAACTCAGTTAATTATTTCTTCAACAAAATGGTAAGTAAATCCCTATTTGTGAAAATTATTGGAAAACTTAAATATTTTACTATTTTATTTCACTGACTGGTAATAATAATTAATTTAATTGATATCAATATTTAGCCTGCCCCAGCAAGTAGCACGTCAGTCGGTGCCGGTGGCCGTTCTCCTCGCACAGGTATGTTACGTTATACGTTAACATTAAAATTTTATGAATAATTTTAAAGGGAATATATTTAAAACACTTCTATCTAAATAAAGGAGCTTTAAAAACCTTAAATTACGTAAAGTATCAACTATTTTTTAAATGTGAAGTAGTGAAGTGGAATTTAAGGTGCAACGGTACTTATGCAAGTACTTAAAACTTTACACATGCACATGTTCCCCACATGTGGGAGATAATGTTACAATATTTTGTTGCTTTACCGTTTCCAATAGAAACGGTAAAGTTTCTATTACATAATAGAATAAGGAGGCAACAAATCACTTTTTTCATGAATTGAATTATAGCTGTTTTGGTTTTGTTTTGACAGTTGGTTTTGCTTACACTGCTGTCTATACATGTGTAATTGAAAATTTATGTGAATTTTTTTTATTTATGTATTTTAATATGACAGGGGGAAGTGGCGGAGGCACTGTTCGTCAAAGAAAAACTACTTCCACAACAGCATCTAGGACAACTTCAAGACCAGCGGCCTCAACTGGAGGCATGTGGCGCTTCTATACTGATGACTCTCCAGGAATTAAAGTGTAAGCTAATATATTTAAGTATTTTGATTAAGGGTATTCATCATTTACATACACAAACATTTCTTTTTGTGCGATTTGTACTTATACTTTTCGTCATTGGTCATTAGATCAATGCATTGCTCTACTTATTTTCTACATATTTTTTATTGAATCTTATGGGTTATACAGAACAAAAATATCACGTAGCCACAAAGTGTATTTTTCTCTTTTAATTTTTAACATATTTTTTCATTTACAGTGGACCTGTTCCAGTGTTGGTGATGTCTCTCCTATTTATTGCTTCCGTATTTATGCTACACATCTGGGGAAAATACACTCGATCTTAAATAAATAACCTCTTTCGTGTGGACCAATCAGATGAATCTTTGTTCAAAAATGTATATATTTAAGAGAACGTTATCGTGTGTGTTGTTTATGTATTTTAATACAGATTGTATCTATAACATAATCTAAGTAATTACGAGGAGATTCAAGCCTACACCTATTATATTTATATATAATCATTCCGTTCGAAAACAATAAAAGAAGAATGACTTATTTAATCGGTACTCGTAACCTTTGTAAGTGTGCCTAAGTAAGTACTTTCTGTAAAACTTGCATGATTTAAAAAAAAGATAATTAAATTACATTATTGTTACTTCTCTATTTAACCATTGTATATTACTACTGCTACTAATTCATGTCTAGTTAAAAAAGCAGTGTTTATACGTACATTGTACATATATAATAAAAGAGTGTGTACAGGAGAATCACAAACTTTGTTCATATGGCAGATTTTATTTTAAATAGGATATTTTGTATCAGCCCTCAGTTAAACTCATTATTATGTATTACTAGACTTGAAAGTCTTTCTTGTTATCATGGTGTATGAAATGGGATTAAAGAAAAAAAACAACGAAACAAATTCAGAAAAATAACTTGTGATATTGTATATTATGCCCAATAATATAGCATTTATCTTTTATTATCTTTTTAATTGTACATCAACAATTTCAATAACCGTTCATGCGTCAAAGTTAGGATTATTGTTACAATGGTTTCGTTATTTTTCAACGTGGATCGTAGTCGTAAATCGTCAATACAGAATTGAATAACTTTACGACTGTTTACTACCTATGTATTTAACACAATAAAATGACTGACTGGCATCATCATTGGATAATCTTACGAACCCGAAGTTCATATGTTTGAAATAAAAAGACTTTCTTTCAGGCATCACAAGAATTCAACTCATACATGTTCATAACATTATATATATACTATACTATTGTATTTAAAATTTAAATTATACAACAATCGTGCCTCACAAGTAAGATTGAAATAACTAAATTATAACAATTTAATAGAGTACTTCTTGTGATGATAACATAATAACTGCATAACATTTTTTACCAACAACGTATAATAGGTACCTATGTCACAGGAAGAAAAGAAGGGGGACGCCGGAGGCTTTGCATGTGGTAAAAGAATATGTTCAGGTTTGCGAAAAGCCAGTACCGGAATGTATATTTATATAAATACACTGTAATACACAATATTATTTATCATGTAATTGAAAGTATCATATTGTATTTTAGTTCTATTTACTCATTGTTATTGTTGGTATTTAGAGCTCAAGAGCTTCTTTAAATTACAAGATTTTGACTTTTAGTTTTAGGAAAAATTCCTATAACTACTAATGATAAATAGTACAATATGTAACTAGAATTATATTTGCATGACGAAGCTTTTTATTGCAAATTGCAAAATAACGAACAAAATAAATACAGTGAGTAGTATTACAGTAAATAGATAGAACAATGATAACAAACCATCATTTATTTTTCCGAATTGAGCGCACTGATAAATTCTTCTAATTTTTCTTGAACTTGTCGAACTCTCTTCAAATCTTCAGCTAATGTAACACGTCGCCCAGTTAATAGTTGCTGCTTTTTCTCCTCATCACCACTCCATTCTTCAAGGACTTCTTTGATTTCTTTCTCCAGTCGCTTAGCTTCCCGATTTACGACTTGTTGCCGAAGGGCATTAGCAGTTACGCGGAGCATTTGTTGGATCCTATGAGAAAATAAATTATCGTTTTAGTAACATTGCCCTTGTAAATGTGATTTGATGAAATTCAAACAACAGTTAGGTGTGCATAGTACATAATTTAATCATTGATTCGTATTACCTCCAAAATAGAACGACTTCATTACAGTCCATCTAAAAATATACCAGGAACAATAAAATATAGAATCAATATATTCGACAGAATATTATAGTTGTAAATAAAAATTAAGGTTACTTGTGAATTATAACTCACGTCTCCATCAACATTTTTAGAGTAAATCCAAAAGCCTTTACGACATTCAAAGGCTTTATTTAAACTATCTTTGATAAAGTGTCTCCTGTACACTGTAAACCAAGTATTCCGAATAGCTTCAGGGTCTGCTTTTACGCCTCTTTGTTCCAACTGTCTTCTCACAATATTATATTCCTCTTGACTTAAATTAGCTGGATGACATTTAACACTAGTCATTAAATTTTCTAACTCAGACTTGATCATGGCTTTAACTGACTGATCTGAAGACACTGATTTCCAATGGAACCACCTCTCAAAAAATCCAGGACCAACTAAATCATGAAGTAGACTCTCGGAAGTCTGAATTAAAAAGTATGAACATACAGACATGTTTACAATTCCATTGACGATTGATAATAGTTTTATAGATTTGTCTTTCAGTTACTTAATATGGCTTATAAAAACATGCACATCCAAATATGGGCAACATAACATTGTGCTCACCTTTAATTTCTCTTGTAAAAAGTCTTCCATAAATTTAACGGCCCTATCCCATTGTACTTTATCATTGACGGCACGATCTTCAAGGGTATTAAGTTGAATGACACGTAAAACTTCATTAGCTTTTCCCTCCCATGAATGACGGCGAACTGCTTCTTCCACCACAGCTTTGGAAAAATTGAGTGAAGACAACAAATTAAATTTCGTATTCATAATTCATAAATATTGTACGTTGTCTATGAAGCATGCAATTATAACTGGAATATTGATTCAAATAGAAAAAAACGTCAGTTCAGTTGCGTAACAATTACGCAATTGAACATTCCTCTGCATACCTGATTTTAAATGGTCGAATAGAGGATCATGAGATTTACTAGTTTTCTCCTTTTCAAGAAAGCCAAGGAACTTTTCTCTTAAAACAGTCCACCCAATCTGAACACATTTTTCGGCTAAACTCTCTTCGGCCCATTGTTTAAGTCGAATATCTACAGTTGTGTTAAAAGTATTTTTGCCACCAGTCATACAAGCTGGGATGAAAACATTTTCAAATATGTGGTTATTCATGGCTTCATACAATTTCGCCTCTAAACTATCTTCCCACTCCTTAGCACTCACAAGACTTAAATTAACAACTTGATCGAGGATTTCCCCACGACATTTTTCATAAAGTTCGTCTCTATCTAATTCTCTTATTCTAGGATAATTATTTTTCCATTCAGTTTCTAAATTAAATCGCATGGCTTTAAATGCATCTGCTTGTTGTTCCACCGTCTCACGAACCATCTTCCAAAAACATTCACTCACAGCAAAGCTCAAATTCTTTGTTGTGTATTGTGTTGATGTACCAACTCCTGCCGTTCGGAATAACTTGGAGCGTTGGAAAAATTGTTCTTCATATGCTTTAATGTCTTGAATGCTATCAGTATTATTTCCACGACCAGCTGCAATGCACATAAAAAAGGATGCATTACTAAAAATTTCCTGACATTCATGTTTGTACTGAACACAGTTTTAAATAAAGTTTTCTAAAATCAATAATCATCACTTACTGACTACCGCAAAATATCCCAAGGCCTTCATTGGAAATAATCGACCAGATAAAATTTGTTGTATCTATGTTTTTTTAATGGCAACAAAATGAAAAAAAAAATTATTTTAGTTACAAATTATCATCACACTTTCTAGTTCACGGATAAAGCAATGTTTTAAATGTTATACTATATTTTAAAAAATCATACTCTTTCAGGATTTGTAAGGTTTTGTTCTGCAAGGTCAACTTTGGTAAGTACGAAAATTGTTCTCTTTCCTGATGGATCCATTTGTGCAACCAAATCTAAATGTCACATACAAAATAACATGGTATTGTACATTGTATAATGAATGTATTTAAAAGAGTGACTAAGAGTGTATATTATAAGACCACAGATACATGATGTAACAATGATTCACTGCAAGAAAAAGGGGAAATACCAACCTGTAACATTTGACCTCTCGGCATCCACAGATCCATCTTGTATACAAAGAATGATGCTGTTTGGGTTCGACATATAGTCCATTGACATTTTAATGATTGAATCCTTTGTATCTTCTGCCATTTCTAGTGTTTGAGTCTAAAATAAATTTGTAAATAAACATCAAATGTATTTCTCTTACGAAATACTGCATACAGATACTCTACAAATATAATGTGCTACATTATTTTGTTTTTCATAATAAACCCATAAGCTTGTACACGATTATGAATAGTAAATAAGAAAATAATGTGATTAACGTACGGAAATAACGCCCGGAAGATCAACTAAAACGATTCGACTCAAGCCAGGTCCCTTAACAGTCATACTTATGACATCATTACTCACAGTTTTCCCTTTTCGGACACTTCCTCTCATTCTTACTTCAACTTCTCTTCTTAAATCTATAACATCCGACTCTTTCCCCAAATCGAATTCTCTTGCCGAGTCCTTGAACATGGCAACATGATAAGGTCCTTCACTTAACGTGACCTTAACGGGTGCTCGAGTCATCATTTCACCACTCCCTATATTTTTAATTAAAAAACAGCATAGGATTTTATACAATCATAGATAGATAGATTTTAGATAGTGGACACAATATTTATCATTAAATTAGTACCTCGTGGAAAAATCCGAGCCTGTGCAATCATTTCAAGGACACTAGTTTTTCCTGAGCTTTGGTCACCAACGACGACAACACGAGGTAAATGATCACTTGACTTATAATTGACATCAAATCCTGTTAGTTCATCCAACACTTCGCTGTACATATCAATTAAGCTCTTCCTCATTTCCTTTGGTTTTCCCTTATTCGAGCTTTGAGACTTGATGAGTAGTTGTTTCCTTAATTCCTTATTTTCCTTTTCTAATTTCTCTAATTCCTTTTGATACTTTAATTGGACCTTGATGATTTCATCTTGTAATGTTTCTATCCTCTCCCTTTCACGGTCTCTGTCCATTCCATATAATCCAGCATATACTTTTCCTCCACCTTTTTGTTCATTACTTACATACATGGGACTAATCACAATACCATCAAGAGGACTAGGTCCACTATTATTATCACTCATAATATCAACACTATCTAATTTGTCACTAAACCATTTTCTCCAATATGTAAGTTGCTCTTCACCCACTTTTACTAATTTCGGGTCAATTTCAAACTCCCGAACTTTCTCTTTCACATTTGATAAAGTTGTGAGGAGATTAGTTTTAGTTTCTTCTGACGGTATTAATTTCTCCAACCATTCCAAATCTGGTAGTGAGTCTTTCCACGAGTTAAATGTATTATTCAAAGAAATAGTTCCTGCTATACCACCACCCAAAACTAGATAACGTAATTTTAAAATTGACCTAACTGCTCCGACAATGAAAGTTCGATTTGAGGTCAAAATTATTGCATGGGTGGGTTTTAATAGAGTAGATGAAGCGGTTCTTGAACGTAAACTATGCATCTTGATTACTTTGTTGTTTTCCTACGCACTTACATAAACACACTTATTTGTAGGGAATACAAATTATTACGTTGAGGAAGGGCTAATTATTAGTTTTTATATCTTGACTCAAAATACATGATTGATTAAATGGTCAAGATGAATTTAATTCCTTGTGTATCTAATGTGACATTAACAACAGGACGATGATGAAACCACGGAGAAATGACTTTCAGTGCAGGTGTACGTACAGAGGAAATTTTTCCATGGATTTGCTGCCAATAAAACAAAAGTAACAGACGAATTATTACAAACAATATCCAACACAATTAAACTACATTATAGTGAGCAGTATGACTTACAGCTACTCAACATCAATAATAATTGCACACAGTACAATATTACCCATTCCTTAAACTTTTCAGCAATTATTATGTTTTATGTTTTAAAATACCTTAAAGTTTCTATGACGTAAGGACAAAATGACTACGAATTATGAGGCAAAACTACATTAATGACACTAACAAATTTACTCCAAATGATTAAACTAGTATGGGGAATAATGTATGACTTTATGGTTGTATGTAAATGTCTATTAAATATTAAACACACATTAGTTAAACAGTAGTGAATAGTGAATCAAAATTTTATAATTTTTAATTTCGGTCGTCGATCGAATCACACGAATTATGGCGGTTACCAGAAGGGAAACAAGTATGAATGCAGAGTAGAAAATGCATGACCTAACGCAAAATTCAAGTTTTCAGTTTTTCAGTTACATCTTGTTTTTATAACCAAAAACAGCTTAATTGTTAATTCCATTATAAAAATGAACCAGTTAATTATATTCTATTCAATTAATAAGCATATGGAATGCATGAATTCTGGTAAATATGATGGCATTAGTTAAACAATGTAGATAGTTATAAGCAGCTCCCATTTAATAAGGCGTGAAACAATCGGAAACATTTTATATTTTAAATTGTAATTCAAACACACAATTTTCGACGTTCTTTATTATACGATTATTCGCAGTATAATGTATATAATATTGAAAAAAGTCCAACCACAAGAGAGTCACAACACAACGCACAAAGAAAAAAGAAGCTCCATCAAAATGTTTCATAAAATGATAAAAATTATAACATAACAATATTATAAGTATAACCATAATTATCGT
>JAQIVE010002049.1:0-21518 GCA_034698285.1 Sminthurinus bimaculatus | reverse complement strand
GCGGGTAACAAATTGCAATTCTCAATTTTTAAGGCCGGATTCGAATTCTACGTGCGATTTTGCCCTAGAACCAAATCTGAAAACTTCAAAAATCAAACGCCTTGATGGAAAAAACCCGCACCCGAAAAACCGGATTTCACAAAAGGACTTCGGTTTTTTGCGGATTTAGGCTAGAAGAAGGGCCCATTGGCACTTTTTGACGACGGATTCGAGTTCTACGCATTGAAATACCCCAGATTCCGTCTTGAAAAGTTAAGAAATCGAATCCCGGGGTCAGAGGTTCTCCTTGTTAGTAGAAATCAGTATCTCCTTTTAATCCTAGCCAACCCGCTGGTGTACTTCCATTGTGAGATGGAAAATGGTGACAAATTTCAAGGATTTTTGAAAAAGAACATAAGCTATAAATTTTAATTGCATTAATAAATTTGTAGGAAAAACTAAAACTTCAGGCGCATTTAGAAAGCATTTTTGGGTGTTTTCACATACTGCATATCTAACCATAAAAGCTATAAATTATATTAGCTCCCCCGCTGCAACTTAAAAATTTTCTCCCGCATTTACATGGTTCTCCAACATTGCCTTAAAACTGCATCAAAGCTCGTCATTTCTTTACTGATAATATTTGCTTCTTCATTATTTGAATTTCCCACTTTTCTTCTTATCTTTCAAGATTTTAGACAAAACGCCGTCGACATTGATGAAAGGTGGGCAATTTTAATTTCGATTTCAACCGCGCACGAATTAAACGCGAACCACTGAAAAATTCCACACCGAATCCGATGTAAGCTAAACTGTAAAAAATGTGCGAGGAAATTAATCCCGATTTAAAAGAAGGTGGCAATTCAATGGTTGGTGATCCATTTTTCGAATGGATTAGTTTAATTTAAATTTTTAAATTTTGCTTCGCTCACCTCTTTTTAAACCTATTTATGACCTTCTAGATGTATGAAAATCATGGGGCATTAGGATGACTAACTATTAGAGGCTGGGTAGCAATTTTCTAAAATACGGTACATAAACTGTACACAATCTGGGCGATGAAAACGAAAAGAATAAAACTAGGACGATGAGTCACAACCATGACAAAATATTGAATTGAATTGATAAACTATAGTATGCTACATATGTATAAGTATACGTAATAAAAATATTATGCAATGTAGAGTTTTCCATTGGTAGAGTTGAAATATTTAGCTATCCCTCATCCGTTATTCACCACTATTTAGCATGGAAATTGCACCTTAATACAGCTTTTAACTTTTAACCTACATTGTAGCAATATATCTTATCTCTTTGCAGTCAGTCAGTTGACTAGTTAAAAAAGATAAGAGCGTCAACTTGTGATGGTAATATGTAATGATCTGTACTATTTACTCGAGTATGTTAGATCTTGTATCCTAAATGTATTAATGTTTTATCCGGTTATATCTTTAGCTAGATGTGTAAGTATGCACGAGTTTAAGCGTCTCTTTGCCAGTATTTTCAACATTGAAGCTGAATTCAAATACCTACGCTAATCATTGAACTGTGTAGTGGATTGGCCGGATACTCTTGCAGTTGTCACTCCCAGTACAATATCTATACTTAACGAATATTAATTACCAGGATTTTTATACATAATATTCTCTCTTTTATATTTTACATAGTTGGATGGAGTGACACTACGAGTAAACGAAACAAAATTGTAACACACAGAGTCTCACAATTTAGCACTTAAAACGCTGTGTAGTGTTCAATTCTAAAGCCCTTTTTTTATTACAAGCAGTCAAGTCAAAATATTTAATAATACAATAAACGCGTGTATATGTACGCGTGGTAATTGTTGCTGTTGTTGTTATTTTATTTCCAAGTGAGACTGTTTAATACGAACTACGTATTTTGTTGTGCCACTGCATTAGATATTGTGTGTTTTTAATTGTTAAAAACAAGCATTTGACTGTGAACTTGTGCAGTAAACCTTTTTAGCTACTCTGAGCAAGTATTCGTGTTAAATTGATTTTTGTGCAAATCGTTACATAATACCTAAATTAAATTTTAGTTTTTTTATTAGCATTTGATTGGCAAAATATCCGTTTCAAGATACTTAACGGTCCATGGATGATGTCAAGTGTGTTCTCGTCGGTGATGGAGCAGTCGGAAAAACTTGCCTTCTTATTTCTTACACCACTAACGAGTTTCCAACTCAATACGTCCCTACCATTTTTGATATTTTCAGTATGGTTGTCATGGTTAAGAAGGTCCCATACTCACTGAGGCTCTTCGATACTGCAGGTATACAGAATTATTGCGGATGGATAATACATAAGTACACATACATTAACGGTAAATAAATGCAATACGTTGTTAGAAAATATTTCAACGGCTTTTTGTTAAAATTTTGGGCTTTTAGGTCAAGAAGACTATGACAAGTTGCGACCGCTGAGCGTAAAGCATTGAAATAAACAAATATTCAAATTAAAATAAAATGCAATATTTTCAAACATACAGTGTACATACATAAGAATTTTTAACGCGTGTGCTAAAAATTCTTGCTGAATTCGGTTAGGCTTTATTTTCTCGAATTTCGGCCCGTTTTTCGCTGAAAATAACCTGAATTTGGGGAGAAAGCCTTATAATTTCGATGGTCTTTCGGTTAAAAACGGGCTAATTTTCGGGTTTGCAGTTTCCAATCAAGCCGGATTTGGTTACACAATTTTGTCACGGATACTTTCAATATATATGTACTTATGTGTTCAGTCGTTTTTTAATTAATTCCAATTCTGTTTCAGTATCCTCGTACTGATATCTTTCTCCTTTGCTTCGCCATTGACTCGCCGGACTCATTTTCTCATGTGACAACCAAAGTAGGTAATTTCTTAAACAACAATAGAGAGAGGCTCTGTAAACTCAAATCTAACTACAGATTTATGAGACAACTTGGGGAAAAGCTAAAAAAGCTGAGAAATAGTTTCAAAGTTTCCTTTTCCTTGTCTGTGTACATACATAATGTATTTTATGTTTTATGTATGTACTGAACACTGAATCTAAAGTTTACTGTTGACTTTGCCAAAGCCCTCGTGTTTATTGACGAACGACAATTATTTTAGTTAGCAACGGTGAATGTCTCTGCGAAGCAGAAAATGTTATACATATGGAAAGCATTTTAGAAAAACGCTTTTTGCTAATGTATTAACATATTGGCAAAAAGCGTTTTTCTAAAATGCTTTCCATATGTACGTTTACTATAAAATGGATAAATAAAATTTTCAGTGGGCTCCGGAAATTAAGCATTACCAAAATAACACGCCATTTGTTCTAGTTGGTACAAAAGCAGATCTGCGCGATGACCCTGGTAAGTATAATTATAGCTCAATTTATTATGAACGCTAAACCAAATAACAACCAATGATGCATTTTCTTTGTGGTTAACAATCAAGGAAAAACTTTACGATTACGATAATGGACATTGTCATGGTAATGTGATGCATTCAGAATGAATACATCCCATCAGTTGACTAAATTTCCTCCCTTCTTATTATGTGCGTGGATCCATTTAATGATTTTGCATTTTTGCATCTTATTTTGTACTTAATTTTCCTTTTCTCGTTTACAATAGAAACCAAAGCGCGGTTGGCCAAAGAGAAGAAGCGACCGATCAAACCTGAAGAAGGATCGCAATTAGCTCGAGATCTTAAAGCCGTTTGTTACATTGAATGCTCTGCAAAAACACGAGTAAATTCTTTTCCTTTGGCCATTATTGACTATTTCAATATTTAATAGAGTGATTATATTATAATATTATATTGCATTTTGTTACAGTATTTACTTCACAAATTAATATTTCACATGTACATGTAAATACATATACCCTTGGAAAAAAATCGTGTCACAAAATCTTGTGAGATTTTGAAATGATTTTGGTGCAAAATCTTATCAAAAATTGCGAATCTTGCCAAATCTCATCAAATTTTCATGAGATTTTATAAGATTTTTTTCTAAGGGTAACATAAAGTTTTAACGTTGTTGAATTTTTAAATGCTTTTCAAAGGGAAACTTGAAATGCGTGTTTGACCAAGCTATTCTCGCAGCCACAAGGTTTAAGCAGAAGCCAAAGAAGTCCAAATGTAGTATACTTTGACAAATAAGTTTTATCATAATGTATCTATGTATATTAAGTGACAAGTTTGAAATGTGATATAAGTTATAAATTGCAAGTACTCGCTTGGAAAAAAATCTTACCTAAAAATCTCATGAAATTTTTACACATTTTTGATCGAAAATCTTATCAATTTTGATCAATTTTTGATGAGATTTTGATGAAATATCATAAAATCCTCATCAAAAATTGTCAATGTTGTCAACTATCATGAAATTTTCCTGAGATTTGATACGAATTTTTTCTAAGGGCATATTTATGATACCTTGCATACCTTTATTCAACTTAAATTACCTTTTTTTAACGAGCCGTTATATATGATATCTTTTAAGAAATTCCTTAGATGTTTAAGTTAAAAGTGCATCTTGCAAACCTAAAACACACAATGTGTTTACTTTAGCAGATACTATCAGATTAAATGAGAGTTCAACATATTATATTTAGCATCATTGGAACTGGTGATGTTGAATATTAACAGTTGAAATCAACGCTTTGAATGTGATACATGAGAATGAGCATATTTACACATAATTGTGTATATAATATTAAGCATTACGCTTAAGTATTATGTTATGTAATACATAGATATTAGATGTAAGCGAAAAATATATTGTACAAATAATATTAGGATTCACGGACTAATTTTGACCAATAAATAAAATGTATCAAATAAATTAAATTCTTTCAAATTCCTCAATACTGCTTCATATTCTGTGCTTAAATAAGTGCTGGCCTACCTCAAATTTGATTCAACGTTGATTTCATTTTAATATTGACTATTGTCCATATTTCCGGCGTTTAGCGATTTGGTAGTACTTAATTTGTTTACTAACAAAATCACAACAGTGGCCTTGACCAAAGAGATTGTAATAATAATATGTTCAGAATATAATACACTTTTAACATGACTACGTTTTTCGTCGTAACAAAAGTTGCTGATTACTTCAGTCCTTCAGTGCGGAATTTATAATTCACAATCATTGAAAATTGGAAATTCGAAAACTTTTAGCTCTGAATATATTAGATCTGTTTTAAGTTTTGAAATAATTTTTAATTCACTATTTACCACAAAATGACACTGAAAGTTCACACAAAAGTTTTAAGATTCTTTCTGTTTATTTCTACCATAATGTTATCACACCATCAAATAACGACAGAAGCTGCAATCACAATTTCTCAAAAAATAATTTCCGGCATCTACGTTGAGACTTTGCCGCCTCCGATTTTCTACGAGTCGTACGTGCCAATTATTTACGAATTTATCCAACCAACTTGGCAGTTACTGGACATTACACTGAGGGACTGGAGAGAAACCTGTGCAACCGACTCCAGTCTCTTGAGTTACACCTGTCCAGTTTTCTTTTATCTGGAGCGCTTCATTGAGCGGTTTCAAGATGAGGTCATTAAAGGAAAAGTTTCGGCCGCTGGAGCTGAAGAGTCTCGCCCGGAAACCTTTTCTACCGTTTTCGAGGACAAATGTAGTCGGATACAAAGTCATTTTCCGAGTGCCATTTCTCAAAACTTTTTCGAGTCCTACATCAATTCCTTGGGCTCCTGCCCGATCCCAAAGTCAACCAGTAATATTCACAGTGTTGCTGATATTAAACGAGAACTACAGGATTACAACTATGACATAAAAATAATCTACAAAAATATGACCAAAAGGTTTCATGAGCGATTCCAGGGAGCTTCGTTCCATGTAAACCAGCTCACCGCTAGCCAAGGTAAAAATTAAAGAATTGACCAATTTATGAATTTAAAAAATCTATAAACTACTACAGTTATTAATTAAAATTTCATGCAGGAATTATGCTGTTTAACTACTGGATGGAACACATCAGATGGTTTGATGCTAAACGAGATTGCAACGACCATTTAATTCCGTCTAGTCTCATAAAGGCCTCGAATCTCACCGAAGCTATCGACCATGTTGAAAACGAGTTGAAAAAGCTGGTCAGCAACTACATTTTGTCCATTCCCTTGGGTGATCACCTGGAATACTTTAGGACGCAGTTGGCAGACTGCACGGCCATCGAATCGCTTCCGGCTTCCTCCTTTGTCGTCCGTATTTTGGTGCCAATTATAAGTAAGCATTTTGGTGGACAGCTTATTAAACTTCATCCAGTCCCCTTTTTCCTCACGGACGAATATTACGGCCAAAAAGATCCAGACTCGTTGAAGACCTTTGTCTGCCAAACCTATGACCTCGATCGAAAGTTCATCCATGATAATAGCACCGACTATCTTGTGGAATCATCTTGCTCCTCCGAACCAGGATCTCTGTGTCAGGTCAAGAGTGAGAATAAAGTCGGCCTGACGAGTCAGTGTGCCACGGCGTATTTTTCAAAAAATCTGTATGGAATCAAAAAACACTGCATATTTTACTGTGAGCCATTGTCTGATAATTTTCACAATGGCAAGTTCCCCATTTTTCATCAAGTCACCAGCGACACTTTTATCGTCATTCGAAATTTAACTTCCAATGTCGGCGGCGGTTCAAGTTCAAGTACAGGAAAAAATCCTACAGTCAAACCTAAAAGAAGTCAGAATATTGTTAGTGGGAATACTGACGACGATAAAATTGTGATAAAGTGTGACAGAAAACGGGACGAATACATCAGTAGTACAAGGTCAAAGTCGGGGTCAAGTTCCGGGTCTCTTGAAATAATCCTTCCTTGCCACTGCACCCTCCATTTCCGCTCGGAATCCTTTGCTCCAGAAGAGAATCAGTGTGGAAAGGAGCTGAAAGTGAGTGAGGTCACTCCAATCAATTTTTTCAGCTCCCACTTTCTGGAAACGAAGGGAATGGCCAATAGCCCGGATTTTAAGGTTACTTTTAATTTTACCGGAATTATTGATGAGCCAATGATGGATCCCAACTTGTTTCTAACCTACGAGGATTGGGCCGACATGGGTCATCACGAAGACCAGGAGGACGATCACGACTCGGGGTTTCACGCTGTTTTGTGGTTGTGGGCGCTTTTCTTTGTACAAACTTTGGCTGTTGTCATCGTGCTCACGATCATCGTAAGAAAAGTGGGCATTTGGAATGGACAATTCAAGTTTCAAATTCTTTCAAAATTGGCTAGTTTCCATGGGAGAAATGCAGGTGGCAGTGAAAATATGAGTCGTGGGTTTGTAAAGGATGAAGAGTGTCATACATAAAGCAATGACGGAAGTTTATGACTATTTTTAAGACTTTTTAATTATTTAACAATTTAAAAATGTGCCTGTATGTATAAAGATATATTGTAATGAAGCAATTGTCAAAATTTTAATGGCGATTCGAGTTTTATTTTATCACAAACTTTTATACATTGACTATTTTTAATTTTTATAAACAAAGATATATTTATAATTTATGAGTGAGCAAAAACTTGGCCCAGCAGGTACAACAAAGTATTACGTATAACAAACTTGATAGGTACACATACATTTATAGAAATTAGTTATTCTTAGTCATCAACTGGCTCCGACCGTTGAAACGTGCTGACGACTTGTGAGACGTCGGAGACTCTGCGGACGCCTTGATTTAACAGCGCTTCCAGCTCATCATCGTCGTGACACAGGGTAAAGGGAGCCTTATTATTGACCATGACTGATCCCACGATTCGCTCAACCGAGGGCTTCATCTTGAAGAAAATTAAAGAGTAGCCTTGCTGATACAAGTTGTTCAACATGTCTCGAGTTGCCTTTAACAATAAAAAAAACAAATGATTGAAATTCAAATTTTTATGAAACCGGATTTAAAAAAAATGGAATCAAAATTTTAGAAAGTATATTTACCGTTGCGGCTGAGTAGTCGGCAAACTGAATGTGATGGCAGTCGAGACAAACGAAAATCTTGTCACTGGCAAATTTCTTGGCTGTCTTGCTAATTTCATAGGTGATGTAATCGACTGAAGGGAAGGTCAAGGAGCGATCCAAGTCCACCATGACAAATTCCGTGCCCATTGACGTCTGCATAGAAAAAAGATTTTAAAAAATACATAAAAATTATGCCGGTAGATTTTAACTTTCATGAATTGGATTAGTCTGTAAATAGTAAATACTTACAACTCCCCGCATGATCTTGACCCGAGGCCTGGCTGCATAGTACAAGAGAAACAAGGTAGAAATCACGAGTCCAGTGAGGATTCCAAATTCCAAACCCACAAAAAGAGTGACGAGGAATGTCCCTGCCCAGGGGATCATTTCCATTCTCTTGCACCTCCACATCGGCATTATGATTTCAAGATCCACCATAAAGATCCTGAATAAACAGCAGTCATTCATCAATTAATTATTGATTTATATCTAGAAGTAAAATTAGCTGAATAAATAACCTTTTCTGAACTGTAAAACAAAGCTCTTACACAGAAGTAACGATGACCGCCGCCAGACTGGCATTTGGAATGAAGGCAAAATACGGGGTTAAAAATTCCAAAGCTAGCAACACAATTATTCCTGTGTACAAACCACCCATCGGAGTTTCCACCTTAAATTTTGGGAAAATACAGAGTGCGCATAAAATTTTCCGCTGTCTTTTTTAACATACATTATAATGGTAGGGAATAATTAATTGTTGTATGTATGTATGCATATTTACCCCAGACATGGCATTGACCGTCGTCCTGGAGAAACTGCCACCGATGGGCATTGAACTAAAAAAGCAAGAAATTCCATTTGATATTCCAATGCATAAAATCTCCTGAGTTGCGTCTACTCTTGAAGTCCCTGCAAATGCTTTGGCACTGAAAAAACAGAAGAAATCCCAAATCGTTGCGATTTACTTCATAACAAAGGGTTTTCAAAAATATGTGTAAAAAATAATACCTTACATTGTAATATGGCCCATGATTCCCAACAACGGTAAGACAATTAGAGCAGAGGCTTGTTCCGATAAAATGTCAGTGATATAATGAGTTTGATTGTCCGCTGGCTCAAATATGGTGAAAGGTGGCGGTTTGAAGGGTGGGAGGCCAGGGGTTATTTTACCTAACAAAACAAATTCGGCATATAATCAGTAAAAAAAGCGTCAAAGAAAAAAAAATTCAAGAAAGCAACACAAAACTAAACTAAAAATTCATAATTGCGATTGAAAAGTATTAACTAACCGACTAAAGTAAAAGGCTGAACATCATCATCCATGTGAGCTACAATGAGGGTACAAACAACAATCACAATGATACTCCGAGCTGTCGAGATGAGCCACATGGCCTTATCCAGAACCACGGATCGGCCTTGGATGAACTTGAAAATTAGCTGCAGTTTCTATAAAAATTTTTGAAAAAGATAAAAAATCAAATGAAAACAAAAACAAGTTTTATTAGTACAAAATAAAGAATACGAGGATTCTGAATATTTCTAAAGCTTTACTTTCAGGAACAATAAGATGATGCAGCAGATCAAGCTGAGAATGGCGTCCCATTTCTTGACCTCGGTAATATGTTCGCCCAACCCAATGATCGTGGGGAGAAAACCCTCGCCCTCAAATTTAAGGCCCAGCAGGGCTTTGATCTGCGTTGCTACAATGGTGAGGGCCACTCCGGATGTGAAGGCTGAATTCACCGGAGCTGATATAAAATTTGCTACAAAGCCCAGTTGGAAAATTCCCATAGTAAATGTCACGACTGCTGTTACAAAACCTGGGAGGAAAAATCAAAATTTTAAACGCACGGCCTGGGATTAATCAACTCAATTTTCAAAATTGCAGTTTTTGCTCTTACAAAGAAAAACGGCGTATTCAGGGGATCTTCCATGTGTGTATTTGTGGGTTAGGACACATTGAATGGCCGTGGGTCCAATTGTTATGGCCTTTGTGGAACCGAAGAAAATATAGATGAAACATCCTACGAATGACGAGTATAAGCCTGAAGAACGAAAAAGTAAAAAAAGTTGTTAAAATGACCCAAGAAATTTTACAAAAAACGGTCTAAATTTTTTGAAAAATCACCGTATATAGGTGGAAGTCCTGCAACAGTTGCATAAGCTAAGCCTTGAGGTAAAACAGTCAGTCCCACAGTCAATCCTGCGATTAAATCAGCAATTGCCTGGTCTTTTGTATAGACCGGAGCCCATCTCAAAATTGGGAAGGTTCTCTCCAAATTTTTTCGTCTACACAAAAAATATGTAAAATTGCATTCAAACTTTCTCATCAAAAAATGCACTGTAAGCTAATTTGCACTCACTTTATAAATTTCCCGCATATGTCACCGACTTTGTTTTTAACACCGTGAAATTTATCAGAGGGTTGAGGACGTATTTTTTGATCTGTCTCAGATCGATGGAAGCCTGGGTCGAAGTTTGCATCGGAGGGAGACGAATGCAGACTTGAGCTGCTGCCAGAGTGTATCAGGGTTTTTTGAACGGGCATTTCGTCGTCTTTGTTTTTTCGATTTGTGCCAAAGGTCAGTCTCAGAAATCCACAACATTAATTATAGCTAAATATTTATTAATCCGTTTTCACCGTTTAATTAGCTTGAAACTTTCTCCATGATGAATCTTCTTTGTTTACTTGTGAGCTTTTACTGCAATTACTACATACACTGCACAGGGCTAAAATCTGTTCGAAAATAATTTTATTTTAACTTTTTGCACAGTTATATATTATTATCCTAAATTTTCCTGGTCGCTTTAAAGTGCGCCGAGCTTCACTGTCGCAGTCAATGCAGAGAGAAGGAACTTGTTGCGAAACTTTGATTTTATACCTGGATCAAGTCTCCAAGTAGACTTATTAATTCACGGAAGTTTTCCGATAAAGCTGCTCTTTGTCACCAACTACAGAAAGCTCCTCGAGCATAGCAAGTTTCTTACGTTACGCCATCACATGTATTTTTAGTACATACAGTCATCAACATGACAAAGCTCAACATAGTTCTAATTGTATACAAACAAAAATGTGTATGAACTATGAACCTACTAAAAGCTTAAAAACCCCTAAACAATACAGTCTATTATTAAATATCTGCATTACATCAATCAGATTAATTATGGGGCATTAAATTTCCAATGATGAAGGTCAAGTTTAAGATTATCATTATATATTATATATGTAGATGAACTGAAGGAGCTCAACACACGCTAAACTATTTACCTTTATGATCTGAGCTCAGCATGTTTTCTTTTCCTTTCATCATATTATATACAGTTAATTCAAGCCACGTGGGTAATGGTACATGCACCAGAGGCAATAGAAAAACTTTGCAAAATATGCAGTCGTTTTGTATCTAAGTAAGAGAATTCTACACTGATTTTTTGCGTTTTTTCGTTTGATCCGATACATTTATAGATTTGCCACAATGTATTCTTATCTACGATTAAAAATTATGACGAGTGCTGCACAGTTTCTACATGTCCTCGGTCGATCTGTCTGCAAGCTGTGACAGTCAACGTCACCAGTTTAACGGAAGGAAAATAATTTCAGCATTTGCAAAATGTAGTTTAGTTAATTTTTTTGAAAACTCAATAAAAATATCATACAATGTGATAGAATTCTACATCTCTCGGGAAAAAAAGTTTTCAAGCAATGTCATGAAATTTTTGACCTAAGTTTGATCAAATTTTGATGAAATTTTCATAAATTGTCATGAAAATCTCATCCACTCTCTATTGTACATCCTTCGAAAAAAATCCAAAATATTTCATGACGTTTTGACACGCTTTTTGTTGAAAAACTTACCAATTTTGATGAAGTCCTCACGCGATTTTGATGAAGCATTGTGAAAATCTCATCAAAAAACGCCAATCTTATCAAATCTTATCAAATTTTCATGAGATTTGATAAGATTTTTCTACTAAGGGAAGCCATGGTAATTCTCATAAAACTTTCTTACAATTTCATAGGATTCTGTGTAAAAAGATTAAATTTTACACATTTTGTTCTTCAACCCAGGTATTTTAGTTGTTATTCCGTAAGGGCAAAAAAACTAGACATTCATCCGTTAAAATACTGTACAATAGCCTGTTCCATGAAGGCACAAAATCCTGTACAAAAAACCTTAAAAAGAGGCTGCTTTTCTTTTTCTTTCTCCGGTGTCCATCCATATCCGAAACACGCTAAATGCTGATGCTCAGTGAGGCATTAACAAAAAGTTTGAGTCGATAAAATGGTCTTTCATGCATGTATTTTGAATAATATTGAATTCTTAACTATGTATGTATAACTATGCACAATGCATAATGTACAGTAGAAGGGCTTCAAGTTGAAAAATAAAACCGAAGAAGCACCGGGCGAAAGGAAATGAACGGGAAAACGAAAGCATAAATTGGACGGGGGAAAACGGAAAAAAAGAAAAAAGTAAAGGAAAAGAAGAACGAAGAAAGGAAGGAGAGAAAGGGGGGAAGAAAGAAAGAGGGAGCGCGTAAAAAAACATGACAAATTATAGGTATTTGTACAAACTAAGAACACACCGGACATATAATATCTGTATACTATCAAGAGCTCCTAAGCTGCTTTTACAATGTTCCATTTCATAAATTGTTCCATCACGTCACATTCCATGTCACACGTCATGTCAACTTAGTTTTTTTCAAAACTACGATATTATACACAAAAGCATGTATGTACGGAGTTTTTTCTTAGATCCCACTCTGTAATTTATACTACAGTTCGTCGTCATCGGCCACATGCATACTTATTACTTATTTTTCCATGTACCTATTTCTATACATTCTTAATAATGGGAGGGACTTTTACTTTTCCGCTCTACCCTTTCCCTTGTCGAACAGGTAGGCATTGTACAATAATATGTATTTATTGGGTAGAGTTGAGCATTTGTAAAATGCGTAACATATATTGTGTATTGTGTATGTACAATTCCATAGTGCAATAATATTCCAGGTAAAAGTCTAAGGTCCATCGATGACGACGCTGATGATGCGTGAGTTGCGTTTCCCTTTCGTTAACAATATCTTTTTATCCAGCTCTTCTTTTGCCTCCTCGTGTATACTTATTTTTTGTTTAGGTTTAGACATTTGTCCAGGATATTTTTGATGTAAGCTGTAACTGTAACGTCAATGAAAAACACGTGGAGAGCATGAATACAACAATCATAATCAACCATGACATCGTCACAATGTACATGTTTTACTTGTAGCAAAATACATGAGTATATTATATGCTGCGTACATAGTTGGTAACGATATTAATTTTCAATTTCTTACAATATCTTTTTCAGTGTGACTGCTGCATGCATCAAAACTAATGAATGAATGAATGAACGAAAGAATCGACTTCTTGTGTCAATAAATGAATAGGCAGGAGGCAGGATAGTCAATTTTCTCTAGATCAATAACTAGTTTAGTATCCTTGTTATATTATCCACGTTCTGCTCACAATTACACACACAGGCTCGTTGATGAACAGGAGAAGAAACGAGTTTGGAACAGGTTATTTCTGCAACGTCTTAACTGTATTACCATATGAAAGCAGATTGGATTATTATAAATACAAAAATTAACTACAGTTTGGATAAAGGATAAAGTTCCAGTATATGTAGTTATGCTACGGAAGCAATGTAAAATGTAAAAAAGCATTTGCCTATAGATAATATTCTTTTGAATTGCTAAATCAATGCCGCAGGATTTACCTGTAAAATTAGATGAATATAAATATGTGATGAATGCGTCAGTCGATAATGACAATGACTTGGCTGGACAATCAACACCACACAGACAGAATTTTCCCATTGATAATGAAGGAAGTGAAATAAATTACACTTTTGCCTCGTGTTGTATGTAATCTATACAAGGGGGGGGGATCTCACTGGATGTGAATTTAATTTTTTTTTCGCTTTTCGCTTGGTTGGATTTTTTACAACAAAATAAAGCTCACTCTTGATTCTGCACAACCGTTCTATTACAATGATTCGAATTTGGTTTAAATTCCTTTAAAATCTATCAAAATCTTTTGTAGATTGATTGTACTGTGTCCAACGATATGTTACTGCAAAATTACCGTTACAGTTCTTATAAACACCCTTTTTTTCCGTCCTCCGCAGTGGAGAAAGTTTTTTTTATTTTTTATCCTTCTCTCCATCGCTTTTGTCCATTTCGAATTTTCTTCACAACAAACATCAACATCGCCCTGTGACAAAATACTGAAAAGGACAAGGGCCTGAGAGAGAGTCTTCAAATTATGAACCATTTCACTTTGTTCACACTTCCATAACGAACGTGTCCACTCAGCTTCAACTTCAACTCCAACTTCAATTTGAATGGCCTCACTTATGCATAATTTATTTATTAAGAGTGACAAGGAGACCAACCACGATAACCAACAATGATAACAGGACTGCTGATGAGAACGAAAAGAATGATACATACATATGTATGTACAGATATTACGAACCGATTGCCGATTGCTTCATGTTTTGGACTTTTTTCATTTGCTGAATATGTATGTATGTCATGCTTCCTTTTTTCGTTTCGTTTCATTCGGACGTGCAGTTATATCCAGAATTTTACGGACAATTCACCAAACAGAGTGCCATGTACATCATACTTACATTATTATCATTATTGTTGGGAGTACAATTTTATTTTTACACTTTAAGTAAGAATCCTTTCACAAGAAAAAAAACTACTTTTTGCTTTCGGAAAAATTGCCATGTGAATATGTACTATTGTTATTGCACATCAATCGAAAGTAATTTACAAAGAGGGTGGAAAAATATTTTTGGTTTCCTCGCTCAACTCATTGTCACTTCTCTGTTATAAGCTTTGCTTCGAAAATAATGCGTGTGCTTGCTTATGTTTGCTAATGATTGAAATTGAGGTGGAGATAGTGACAGTCGTCATAGTTAGTCCTAAATGTGTACACACATATCCTATTTTTATTGAGCTTCAAAAGACTTTCACAAAAGCAGAAGCGTTAAACATAGGAATACACATAATACATACATTGTAGTCCGTATATTATTCGTATCATATAAAAATTTATGCACAGACCGTTTAAGAATTTCGCACTGACAAATCAAGTACAAAAATGTAGTTTAGCAAATAGTGTGTGTAGTAATGGCAGGTAATGTCATGCAGGCACGGAAAATTAACATTACGCATTTACATTTTTTCCTATTTGCAGGAATTATTTTTCTCTGTCCTGCTCATCCTTTAAAGAAAATGTCATTTGTCAAGATCCGGCATTCAAATGTAATTTTTTTATTATTACGATAATTTTACTATAAAATACGCAGTGGATATCATGATTAAGACTTAATACATGGAAAATATAAAAAACCTCTTCAGAGTTAAAATTTTAAATGCTCAGCTACTTTCAAAACTTTGCGGAAGTAAATATATATATTATCGAGCTATACAAATAAATTTCCCCTTTCTCCTTACTTTCTCCATGCTAATAATGTCGAAAGCAGTGCGGATATGGAAAAACTATTTGGTATCTTCCAACTATTTTCCTTGCAATCTTTGAAAAGCATCAACAACAGTAGTTACTCAATTATTCATAAAAGTCCCTGTCAGGCGCTTTGATTTGGACTTTGGACATGTTCATCAAATTAAGGGACGGTTTATGGTATCACTAGTAATAACTACAGAAACACACAAACAAATATATATTTCAATGAATAATAAAAAAAGCAACCCTGAGAAAAAAATCTTGCCAAATATCATGAAACTTTGATGAGAATTTCTTGGTATTTCCTCAATATAAATATTGATAAGTTGGAGCCTTGATAAGGTTTCGTGACAAAATTCCATGAGATTTTGACCAGTTTTTTTCTATGTACACAAATTTTAAAATCGGCGTATATTTCACTGCATATTTTTATGTACTTAACATATTATGGATACGTGAATGACAAAGACAACTTAATTTTGTACACATTTTGTCTAAAATTTAAAAGTTCAACGCATCAAGAGTATACATTAACCATTAACCATCAAAATAATAAAAGTGAAGTAGAAGACTGGAAATAGCTGCAAGTAGAGAGGCATACGTGCGTACTTAATACACACATAACTTTGGATATTAGACAAACAGAACGTTTGCTCACAAGTCACTAAATAAATGTGAGTGCCGCTGAGAGTAAATGTAAATATTGGGAGAAAATGGGAGAGACAAGCTGCATTCAAAGACAAAAAGACGAATGTATGTACAATGTACAAGTGAACACTTTATAAGTTTGTATAATGTACATGAATAGCAACATTCCATGTTCGAGTGAGTGAGTAAAGAGAATATGTATTAACGATTGTCTAAAATGTTAAACACACATTTGCACGCCATAGCAGAAAAGAAGAAGAGAAGGAGCAAGAGTCTCAAAAGCTCATAAGTTAAGCACTCTACAGGAGCAGGAACACAATAATGTACACTAGACAATATAATAGCATATTATGCATATACAGGCTTAAGCACTAAGGAGCTCTCTCAAAAGCAGAAGTAGTTACATACATGTACACAAAATGGGAAAGTATAAAAGCATATTTCCTACTTGTATCATACATTCCATGTATTTATATGCAAGCATAAATCCATGTAAAGCATGTGCATGCTCCAGCTTAATTTTTTCATGGACAAAAAACAACAGCATGCTTTAATTATTTTATCTGCCTCTAGTTACAACATAAATAGGTATTTTTATTCAGGATTTAATATTTTTTAGTCATTAGCCGTCGATAACCAGGCTGAGCAGTAAATTTGTATGTGCGACATTCATCGACGTCAAAAAGGTTTTCACAATGTTTACACAAGTAACTACATAATATACACATCCGAGTTTACGTATCACACATTTATGCAACATCAAGATATTATGCATATGCATGTATGTATACTAATGTTACGGCTTAATTACTTAACTGGACAGTGAACTACACACAGGTATTTGTATTCATGGTTTTTTTTTACTTTTCTCGAACGAGGGGATAAAAATACAGTAGATATAGAGATACAGTGCGTAAGAGAAAAGAAGCTTGGAGAAAAAAATAGGAAAAAGGGACAAATTGTGATTGCTGTAGATATGCTAAAAGCTAAAAGTTGTCTTACTCACTGGACACATGATTTTTCATTACCATAATACATACATATACCAAAACTCTAAATGTTTGAATTTGAACACGCACAATTTACCGTCTGCAAACCAATACACATACGTAAATCCACGTTTGTTTCGAGTTTGACAAGATAACACAAACACCAAACCAATACATACAATCAAGTCAATGTACATATAGTCAATTGGATTGGATTGGATTGTCCATTCGTTTCCCGGTAATTTTTCCAGGGCTGTGGAAAAAACTGAAGCACACAGTCCAAAATTCAAAAGAAAGCTCAAGGAAGTGGACAGCGGACAGACGAGACACTTGCCATTAGTTTTCATAATTTATTAATCATAATGTGTTTTCAACCGTCATTCGGTCGTAAGAAGTCATAAATCCCATTTTATAAAATTTTCCTGCTATTTTTCAACATTTCTTGTTGCGGCTCTTCAGATTGGGATTGTGATGTGTGTGTTTAATAATTTAATGTACTGTGTGCTGACTAATATTTTCCTGGACGATGGGCACATAACTCTTACTTAAACACACGAGAGCCACGACCATCGTCATAATCATGATCTTATCACAGGTGTAATTACCTGGTTGAATTACGAACTACGCCTACACAAACACAAGACACACATACTGTACACTGTACACAGTACATTGTACATGTACAAATGTTTATCTAATTTTGAGCGTGTGTCATGATTAATGTTTGGATTAGATATTCATCGCATTGTACCATGAGTAATCATATTTAATTTCCATATTTAACTCTCCAGCAGCAAGCACATCTTAATATACGTATAGTAATGAGACTTTTTGTATTTCTACAAAGAAGTGGTAGTAAATCATACCATGTCATAATCATACATCATACAATAATAATAATGCGTAATACTATAATATCTCATCCCCATTCACTTTGTTGTTCAAACTTTCCTCAAGTGTTTCTTCTGAATTTAAGAATTCAGGAGGCAAACTTGAGTTTAATTGAATTAAAATAACAACTACTCTCATTATATAATATACAATATACATACATACCATTTTTAAGCAATATAGCATCGTCATCAGTCAAGAGTCAGGAGCGGTATAATAATTACATCTAATTGTTTCCTTCGTGTAAATTACATGTAAAAGGGGTTTTTTACTTTTTACCCAAAGTTAAAGTCTACCTAGTAGATGTGTACTGTGTAGACTATATTGGGTTACATATATGTGTTTGTGCGTGTTGGTTATGCTTTAGTTAAAAAGGAGTGGAGAGCTCTGTGCATGCATAGAATGTGTGTGTGTGTTGTGTGTAGATTGTATTAGAGAAAGAGAGTGACTAGATACATGTATAAATACATACAAGCAAGTACATCAAGTGAAGAGGGGATGGAACTCGGTTAAATGAAATGAAAATGCACTTGCTTGTGCGTTGGCTTTTCTGTTATTTTCTCTGTGCTGTATGTGTACTGTGTACTATGGACAGAAACCTCGTCGTCGTCGTTGATGTCGTTGAAAGTTGTAAGTATTAGCTGCAGTTAGTAGTTGTGGTTGGGCCTGTGGACTTTATCGTCCTCAACGACTACATACATACTACATACATATTCCATATCTTGGACAGTTCTCCCTTTTGTCAGCTCCAGCTTTTAGTTTCATTTTTCCACTTGCTTCCACATTCAGACCTCGCACTTTGGTGAGAGAGCGGTGAGTGTCAGTTGGGGAAAAGAGAGTGAAGGGACAACAAATACCTGCAATACAAATTATCTACATCAAGAGAACGAGACCCTCATTACAATACAATACAATACAATACAATACAATTACCACGGGTTTTCCGCCCCCGACATTCAAAAAGGTGCATACTGTGTTCAATTTTTTAACTTTAAGGGTTCCCCGTGTAATGTGTGCCCTTAAATCCAGGATACAGATACTCGTTATATGTACTTACATCAGTAAGAAGTTATGAAGACTTGTTTTCGAGAGGGTTTCCCCCATTAAACTTTTTTGGCTTTTACGGATATTCCATCAGCTTTCAAGGTTCCAAATACAAAACAACATGTACAGCAAAACAAAAAACAAAAGCTCGTAAACAATTTTTATCCGTTTTATCCCATTCTGGTCTAGACAAAGCTTCTTGAATTTGAGGGAGTTGAGTTGAGTTGTTGCAAGTTCGAGTGAAAGTTGACTGTTGTGTGTTGACATTCAACTTGAACACGTTTGTACTCGACCGAGAAAATCGGAAGACTTTTTAGATTGACAGTGAAAGGTCAGAAGAGAAGCAGACGGAGACGGAGAAGGAGAGGAAAGCACGAGTGCAAGTACAGTGATTAATAATAAAACAGTGAAACCTCCATTGAGTATTGTGTTACATAGTATACGTACATACTACATACATAAGTGCCGCAGCTTACAGATTCACTGTACATGGTACATTGTACACACGTGAAGAGAAGACTAGACATTTTTTCACAGTAAAGCGTGTACAGTTTTTCTCCGAGTAAAAATTCAGTCAAAAGAGACCCGGGCAACAGTAGTTGTCAGGTGAGTTCATTCATACGGTTACGGGTAAATTAACTATATTATATTTTGTACGTATTATATATACTTTTACTTCTTTTTATTCCTCTTTTTCATATTATGTATGTATATACACGTATTTTTCTACATACATATTTCTGATTAAAAATAGAGTTTGTGGGATAAATCAATGTGACGAGAATTTTATACGTATTATTTATATGTGCATACAGTGAATGTGTGGGAATATACAAGGATACAACTTGTATATGTACTTGTTTTGTATTGTATGTTGCCGGTGCATGTGCCTTATTGTTAGAAGCTTGATAACATGTCACCTGTTCCATTCCAAAGTTAATACTTAATAGGTCTCTCCTGCTTCTATAAACACAATGTTATAATATGATATGTTTATACGTAAAGTACGAACTAAATAGATTTTTCAATATACAATTTACATGCATTATACATACATACGGCAGAATACCTTTGTAGGTTTGTATTGAGTATGGAAAAATCTGAGTAGGAGTTCCGGTCGTTGGTCGTCGGCTAGATAGATACTTTATTTTAGGAGAGTCATTATTATTATTATTATTATTAGTTCAATGGATCTCAAATCCCGTCTGGATTTTCTGGCTTCTTTCCTAGTTATAACACTCGTCGAAAAATAGATATTCCAGTGTAAATTAGTGAGGCGAAAGAGCAATCCAAAGCCAAGCACTGTGTTCAATGGTCACCATTGACAGTTGACAGCTTTTCAGGGCGGCCCACACACATATGTACATTGTACATATGTATCGTATCTATGTATATGTACAATATTTGTGTGGTTATTAACTTTTTATTCATCGCCTATAGAAACGTGATCGATATCCACAACTAAATGTACGTATTTATATTTTTTTAGACACATATAAATAAAAGCCCTCGAAACTTTGTGTAATAAATACAACTGGGATTTAAGTCGCAGATTGGATAATATTCATACCGTAGTACATTTTGTACACATGAGTGTACAAAATTTTCAAAGCTTTTGGTGTATTTGCTTGAAAAAAAGCAAATCAAATTGATACAGCTCAAGTTCTGCCATTATCAATTGATTTGGTAGCCAAATGCATACATATAGTCTGTGAATGTGGATGGGCAATATGATAGGGCCAATTCCTTTAATTGTTCATTATTTCAAAAATTTTGATTCACTCAACGTATCACACTGAACCTATGCATATCTACTTATGCATAATAAACTCTAAATATTGAGCTTGTTAAAGACAGTGTCAGCGTCACATAGGCCATGTACATATTTCCGGTTTCCTGTTTAGTTTTAGTTTCCGCTCACTCCTCAACTCAAAAATGCATAAATTTATGTACGCAGCTTCCATATTAAAATACATATAGACATAGATCATAGATGGATGTATTAATGGCCACAAGAGATTGTTTATAGAGTAGTTTATAGGCAATATTTTCATGTGGTAATGTATGTATGTATGTATGTGGACACAAGTTGTGATGGTTTGAAAAACTATTTTCGTGTCATTTTCAAGTTATAATATCGGATAAATAAATGCTTGATATTGGTACACTATAAAATTCATCATCCATCGTTCTCGTCGTGTAATATGCACTTTACTTGTGAGTTTGATCATTACATGACGTCCTTTTGATCATCTATTTCGGCCAGATATTCGTGGTGCGTATACATATACATTATACATACATATTGTATGTATATACAAAGGACGTAGATTTAGAATCGGAATTGGATTGACAATGTAAGGGTCTGATAAATGAGCATCAGTACAAGTGCTGTATGTAGTATGTATTCCTCATTTTGGTGAGCGTGAAAAGGGACAATTAAAAGATCTTATGCGTAGATTGTACATAATACACCATA
>JAQIVE010002048.1:0-21519 GCA_034698285.1 Sminthurinus bimaculatus | reverse complement strand
AACAGAGTCTATGCTTTGAGAAGCTAAAGAGAAAGTGTTGCATTTTGCAGCATCGAGTATGAATGAAAGAAAAGCTCTATGTAAGTATGTATGTATGAGTGGCGAATTTCAAAGGGGGCTAACTTTATATTGGGTATGTTAAAGAGAGAGTGTCTTGGAGAATAAATGGGAAATATAAGGAGACATGACGTAAATGGGCGTCGAGAGTGTACACTATTCAACCCAAGTGGTTGTTTGATAGTGATAACTGCCCAGAGTGAGTCAGTGAGTAAAAGAGAGAAAGATGAAGGAGGGTAGCTAAACTAGAGTTAGAATGAACTAGCTACTCGCTCATGTAATCTAGCTACTTTCTCTCACCTCCTTTGTAACTATGTATCTACGGCTTCCCTTTCGCTAATTCAGCATCATCATCCAAACTCTCAAAGAAAGTTCTCGCCTCACTTTTACTCCTCTGCTCTGTGTTTCAGTTCGAAACATGGTCTCCATATTATTATATTGTATACATGTATTATAATGAAAATGCAGCATGGAAATTCCACGTACATAATGATTGGACTTTATAGAAACTATTTCTTTCGCCTCTGAGTTTTTCCTTGTGAGTATGGTATAAATATGCAGCAAAAAAGAGTTTGGAGGGAACTATAGTGTGAAACGAAAATAGGAAAAGAAGTGTTTTTGAGGTTTTACATTAAATATGAGACAAAAGGTATGGATATTATTTTGCTTCAGAACATGTGCTAGCAGTTCTTAAAAATTTTAAATAAAGAATTAATTTCATTTGTCAGTTTGATATCGAATTCGTAAATTATATTTTAGAATTGACAGAAAAGATAAAATGGTGTGTCAAATCTCTCCAATAATATAAAGTGTTGAAGGGGATACATTATTAGTACTTTATAACTGTTTATTATAACTGCACTATACAGAAGATATACATACATAGGTATAGGTACCAAGACTGAACGACTTTTGTTATCAAAATAGTAGTCTCTTTCTTTTTGGCTTTCTTTCCTATCTTCAAAAAGTCTTTAATCCTTGATCGTATCTTTTTGTTGGTTGGCTGAAAACTACAAGTCTATTCGCTTATCATGTTTTCCTTCCTTGCGTTTCTGCACGTATATTTTATTAGTATACTCGCGTGTGTACATGTTGTATATATTGGTAATAATCTCTCAGCTCCATGGCTGTCTACTCAACTATCAGTGGGCCCATATGTCGTGTAGTTTGTATGGATGTACTTATATGCGTGCCATATATGTGTGTGATCTATTTAAATCTTGTACCGATACATTGGACGTTGCCATTAGACCAGCTATCAGTGCATATAATTATATGCATTCTGCTTTGTATATAAAGTACAAGCTCGAGGGAAAAATAATCGTCGAGTCCTTTTTTCATTTTTCTTATAAAAAGCCGTAACACGATAAAATGGTAACTAGAATACATGAGGGTGCGAGGAATTCGGCACTATATGGATTTACATCGTGTCATAGGCTATGCAATATTGTGGGTCGTGCCACGAAATTTTAAATTATTTTACAACGACAGTTTTTGTTTAAAGTAGAGGAAACGTATCGATAAAAACGAAACGATAATCTTCGCTGCGATGGAAACATAATGTTCAATACTGTATGATATCTCATTTAACGAATGTCCTGCTGACTCATGTCCACTTTAACGAATACCTGCGTAGAACTAAATATTTTAATGGTGACACAATTATTTAAATTTTTCAAAAGTTTACCTCATTTTGCACCTATTATTATTTTTCACAATTCACAGACTAACTAAACACAATTCTTATGTGGTAACTATTATTGCCAAAAATATAAACTAATTTATAAGATGCAATACATAATTTATCGTAAAGTATTCAAATTGGAGTAGGTAAGTAAGAAACAATGAAAGAATGATTAAAAATAAAAGAGCATGGAATGGAATGGAGAAGATTTGAACTGACTAAAAGCCGCGCAGAGAGGAGGATAGAAGAGAGTCAGTCTGTAACTTTTTATACTCTGTAATTTTTTGTACTAGTTTGTTCAAGTACCATCTAGTTACGAGGGTATGGTCTTGGACTCAGTTTGACTTTTACTCATGTATGTGTTTCTCAAAGCTCCCTTGCGCATTAGTCATAGGGCTTGGAGATCAATTATTTGTCAACTCAGCATAGCTCATTTATGTATGTGAGGTTTATGCATTTAATGCGTGATGTGTGAAAGTTTCACTTTCACAAACCAGAAAACTCCTTCGGAAAAATGTAGACGGTCTAAAGTAAGTAAAACTATGCATTCGGATGATGAACAAACAAGTGATGTATGTAATTACACAGGGTAATTGGCTTTTGCTATACCCGGATGTTCCTTGTGAGTGGGTAATTTTGTTATCCTCTAGTAAAGCTTGTTATGGTGTTTCTGGTTCTTTACTGCTGGTTGCAAATAGCAAAAGAACGTCAAAGTCAAAATTCAAGTTACCTAAATAAACTTATTCAAATAGCTATACTGTATGGTCGCTGTTTAAGTTAATTTCAATCTTTTGTTTTTTTCTCGTTGATGACATGTCACTACACAAGTGAACTCATAAAAACTTGGAACGAGGAATGCAAAACTTTTTGAGCTTCGTGTTAAAAACTATTACAGTCCACTCTATAAGTATGTTTCAAGTACTTAAGCACCACAACGCATTTTTGGTAGCTAATTTGTCTTTTAATGTTCAAAAGCAGATACAATTGTAATATAATCTATATTTTCAGACTTCTTCATTTAAAAATAAATTGGGACAATACATTTTGGTTTAGCTGTAACTTGTATTAATAGGATGCCAAAGTCAAAGTCGCCAGACAATCGCTTTTTTTCGATTTTTAGTATTTTTTATTGATAATACTGCAAAATATTACAGATAAATAATAATTTGTCTTATCGGTGCAATGATTCATTTAAAACAAAAACGATGGAACGCATAATGTATGCATGCAAAGTTAATATATATTTCCTTTTTTCTTATGTTTTGGCTGCATGTTTCACATTGGCTTATCTGTTCTTTAACTACACTACGCCTGGAATTTGGATCATCTCATCAATCGTCAAAAATTAAAATGTTTAAAATGAATACTGTGAAAGATGGACCATTTTGACCACAAATGGATTGAAACTTCTTACAGGCCGTACTGTGCTCATTTTTCAAAATTTTTCTTTCATAAAAATTTAAACCATTTGTAGAGATTTACTGTAGATACGATGACTTTTTTACTGTGAACTTTTTTACCTTTTTTCTAATAACACAATTATTTACAGGGGAGCAGTATTTTGCGATCATTGTGGCTCCATGTTGCATGGCTTGACCAGTCAAGGAATGAAATGCGAGGGTGGGTTAATATTTCTTGCTATTGTAGGTGTTTTGGCTTACTTCCTTGGTAGAATTGGTAGTATTTTGTTTAGATCAATGTATATTAAATATATACGAGTTGTACCATAAAATGTGCGTTTGTATGTTTGTAAAGGCGGAATCCGTATTTTACCACAGATGCAGAATTTTTGTTTTGAAATGTATGGAAAAATCACAAAAATTAATTACAGCTCGTTCGTACGGCATTACAATGCATGTCTTGCTATTGTGTATTAAAAGAAATCTAAGAATATAAAAAATAGTCTTAGTATTAGGGAGCGAGTGAAGCGAGCTTCCCTTATGCTATCCTGTTGTCTGTCCGTCTGTCTGTCCTTTTCACGGTTCCGGCCGAACGGGTGGATCGATTCACATGGGGTCGTTTTGTTGACACTGGGGTACGTTTCCGCAGTGCGGTATGTGTTTTGGGTCGAAATCGGACAAAAGGGGGCAGAGCCACGCCCGCTTTTATGAAGAAAGACATGATTTTTCATAGTATTTTCTACTCTTTTCACGATTCCTTCCGAACGGACTCGTGATCGATCGACCAAATCACATGCGGTTTTCGTTGTTGATATTGTAATTACAATGCGCAACTACATATTGATGACCCTGAGGTCAAAGGGGGTGGAGCTATCCCCTCCCCCCATAAAACTCAAATTAAAACAATTGTGGAGACCATGTATATTTCTCAAGTACCACCTTCCAATTTTACATGTTTTTGACCCTGTGACCCTCTAGGTCTACTTGGGGCAATGCGAGATTTTCATGGAAATGACTCCCGATATGCAGGTAGATTGTGTTTTGAGGACCGCCAGGCAGACAGATGGATTTTGTTCATAAAACTTTACTTTTCTTTCGCATTATTTCTGCTCGCTCCCTAGTTCGGTACTCATGTTTATGTACATTTTTTGTGCCCCACATTGACGAGAATGACAAAGCATTAAAAATATCCTATAGCTTCAACATTTCTTGTGGCATTGTGTTCAAAACTGGACTTTTATTATTGATTCGATCTGACTGCTTTCATTGATTGTTTATTTCATCAACGTAATTTTTAATTGTAAATTGCATGTTTCTATGTAATTAAAGTGGAAGGTGAAACCGCAGAATTCTCCTTGAAG
The DNA here is from genome assembly GCA_034698285.1 of Sminthurinus bimaculatus. Classification (NCBI taxonomy): domain Eukaryota; kingdom Metazoa; phylum Arthropoda; class Collembola; order Symphypleona; family Katiannidae; genus Sminthurinus; species Sminthurinus bimaculatus. The sequence continues at coordinate 17,017 of JAQIVE010002048.1, read as the reverse complement.
AACCCGAAAGGAATTAAAATTATTACAAAATAGAATGTGGAAGACGAAAATTACCCCGCCAAGGTCTTGAGTAAATACCATCATGACTAACTTGCTCTTGATAGTGATCGTCTGTACAGGGCAAACTAGTCTTCTTACTATAAATTCGAAACGAGGTAGCTATATTGTATACCAGATACGACTTGAACAGATGAAAAGTGAAGAAGGGAAGGATTGAATGACGAAGGAAAGTTGGGAAAGGGAGATATAGTCAAAGAGAAAATAAATTTTCCACTGCTTTGCCCATGAATTTCATGCATTAATAATTTTTATTTAAAAAACTTATGAATTCATCTTTCTTCACCCGACGGGAAAGAAAAAAAGAGGAACGTGAGACATGGAAAGAAATTGAAAGGAGAAGAAAAGTATAGTGGAACAAGGGCAAAGAAAAAAGTGAAAGAGCAAGAGCAATTATCCACTGTGTACACAAAATAAAGTATGTACGAGCACTTTCTTTCCCGTCCAGTGGTAAATATTTCGACACGCCGATGCACTTTATATGTGTATGCACATTCTAATGTTGCCGTACTCATTGAAAGAAAGATTGTTCCAATATGCATGTACTTTAAGTATTTATAAGTCTTTGTTTAAAGTAAGATAATAATAGGATAATAAAACGAAAAATGGAATAACCTAAAACTTTAAAAATACGGCAGACACTCACTGTCCTGTTACGAAAATCTTTGATTATGCGTGTCTAACTTTTACACCTCAAGATGAGACATTCGGTGACATGTCAAAGTTTGAAGTTTTTGTCGAACAACTCGTTCTCATTTATCCTGGGACAAATAAATTCATTGTTCAATGCGTTCAATATCCTACTCCCCGGCGTCCTCGCTTATTTTAACGTTAGACCAAATTGAGTCAGCCTTAAAGCCGTTTTTTGAATTGTTTAAATAGTTTACTCAACGGTTCAAGAAAACTGCGAGAGTATGAAGAAGCCCTAGATAATAGTACGGACGAACTCGAAAAAAAAAATCTCCCGTCCATAGTGCTAGAATAATTAGCTTAAAGTTACAAGCTAGAAGGATTGTTTATATTAATGTATCGGATACCTATAAATGACTTTCAAATGTCAAAGCCATGGTATTTTTTGCGCATATTTTTTAAAAATATGGAAAAGAAATAAAAATACTGCTTACTTGAATTCTCTTTTATGGATGAAATTGCATCTGCTCCTCACATTATTTGTAGCATTGACGTAACAGTCGTGACATGTCCGTTAGAAGTAGAAGGCAAAGTGGGCAAAACACGTAGAGCGTAGAATCAAGGCAGACGGAAAAAAGTGAAAGAACCAATACAAAAATGTAAAGGTTTTGACTTGTCCTGGCTTGGCTCTGGTTCTAAAAGTGAAAGGTGAAGTTTTGGGAAACACTTTAAAATTTAGGATTAAGATTTTGGAATACATTGATCCGGATACTTTCTACTCTTTTGAAGGATGTTTAAGGTGTTGGATTCAATAGAATAAATGGCGAATGTTGAACTTGGAGAACAAGCAAACAAGAAAGAAAATCTCGACCCAGCACAATTTTTTATCCCAGATTTTTTCCCGTTATAAAGTATATGCTTCTATGCCATGTATATAAAATATAGTATGCATGTAGGATAAAAGATTCAGAATATAGGCTGAAAATGGAACAAGAAATCCAGTGTAAGAAGACCTGGAGGAGGATGTCAATGTGCAATATGAAGGAGATTACAACGGTTTTGTTGCGTATAACATATAGAGTGTGTAGAGATAGTTATATAATGTATAGTCTCGAGTCTGGACGCTCCAGAAAGTGGCAAACATACAAATTTAGACGAGGTTTTTTTCGTCTTCTCCTGATGTTTATAGGCGAACACACAACTGAAGAATCGCTACTCTGATTGGATCTTCCTAGTTTCCTCCGCAACTTGGATCTCAGATTTTCTCTCCACCGGTCTCAAGACTTAACCTTACAGGTCTTACCATGATTTGGGTCTTGTTACCGGTCTTCTTCTGGTTTTTATTCCGTCTTTAGTGAGCTCTCTTTTTTTCAATGTACAACTGTTGGAAAGTAGAAGGGCACGCAAAAGAGAAGTCAGAGGATTAGACTGACTTTTTTTATCCTTTGATGGGCTTCAAGTACTTTTGCTTCTTTCCCCCTTTCTACGACCTTTTCTTCTTGTTCTCAAAGAATATTTGTTCGTTATTTCACTCCACTTGTAATACTTTGTGCGATCATTCTGACTAGATGCTCTGTCGTTTAAAAACTGTTACTATAATTGGGACTTTGCTGCTGGAAAGTATTACGAGAGAAATAAAAAAAGCGAAACTAGCTCACAACGAGCATTGAATTTTCTATGGGGTTTTAATTGAAATTTTAATTTAAAATCCATCGCACGTTTTATTGTAGAAACCCAACCTGAAATTCGGCAGAATATTTGATACTCAATGCAATTTTTATGCAAAAAACAGTTTTGCATGTATAATAGCTTTGATGTTTTAAGATTATTATTCAGTCGATTCTTTGACTTTATTTACAAGCACTTATGTGAGAGTTTCGACTGCTATTGATGCATCTAAATTATAGTTTTATGTTTCCCCCAAACAATCGAAAAGGGTTTGAGCTTGACTTGAATCGAATTGACGAAAGGTGAAAGGGGTGGATCTTCTTTTGGAAATATTTCACTTATATGTATCTACAATATATTATATTATACTTCCTATATTACAACCCTATAAATAGTGGTCATTTTGGGACAAGACTCCATGAAATGTCATGCTTTCCTGACACCTAAATGGTTTGTCATGGACAGCCCATGGCATAGGTGTTGCTGATCAAATGATGTTCTATGTCAAGCTGGGATTTTGGCCAAAAGGGGCGTTAAACGTGATGTGGTGGGGTTCTCTATGAAAATAGCTTCAGTGACGGGAAAATCATAGCCGAGTTATTATTATTGTTAATTGTAATTAGAATTAGGTAAGTAGTTTTTCTTGGCAACGTTTTCCCCTAAGTAATTTATTTTATTCGTCGTCGTTTTATTTGAAATTTGACGCACTGCTATTGGGTATACGGTATACATATGATTACACTGAAAATGCAAATATATCTTGTTGACTGTTGACATTAAAATATCAAAAGCTGGGTGAAATCATTACGAGCATTATTATTATCATCATAATTTTCTTCGTCTCTGGATAAAATAACGTAATAACAATAATCATATAGTCTCGTCCTCATTCTCGTTACAGGAAATTGAAGCAACCTGTCTTGCCCGTGGAAAATCAGGGACTAATCTAGTTGAGAGTTGATGTTGATGGTGCTTTCATGCTCGAGTTCCCCTTATAGCTTGGGTGTTTGTACTGCATCTCTCACTCTGAGTAAAACATATCCGTCGTAATAGTTGTTTGTCTGCCAGGAAACTATTTCGCTCATTGACAGCAGCTTTCTCCCTTTCGCTTTCATCCTCCTCGTTACTCTGCCTGCCTGCGTCTTCAAATCTTGTTCTTTTGTAGGCAAAGTTAGTCCAATGTCGAGAGGTTTAGAGAAATAGGTATGGTTGGAGTCCTATTTTCTACAATACAAATTTTGAGGATGAACGACGAGACGACAACTTCTCCCTGCTTTGTACATAAAGGTACATAGCTGAAGGAAGCAAAAGCCTGACTTCAGTTTGCGTTTCAAGTTCCAACTCCAACTAGGGGAACAACCCTTATTAGCTCCTGCACACAGTATGTATGTAGGCTGGTAGTAAAGTCGTGTATACAAAAACAGCAGAACAGCAGGTTCAAGCTTCGGTCGGAGTTGATGTCTTTACAAAGTATGTTGTTTTTTTAGTCATGTGAAGTACTCGCAATTCAATTTTGAATTTAAGCAAATTTAAGCACGTTTTTTCTCTAAAAAAACTTGCCTGCTGTATATATTTTACCCTTCTGTACTTGCCTAATAATCAGGTAAATACTATGTACTACCTAGCTGAGTATATATACTTTACCTTGAGAGCAAGGGTAAAGGATGAATACCACTCCGTAAAGTTGTCTTTGTACTTTTGCAGTGTACTTGAATTTTGAGTGTAGAACGAGTTAAAGTTTTAGACTTAAATTTTTTAAAGGTAGGGCCTCAAAATCGACTTTGCTAAAAAATGTGCATGGTTAACAAATTCGAGTTATTTTTCTTACTCGCTGAAAATAAAGAGTTGGTATGACCCAAAAAAAACCATGTTTTTCATATGACATTTAAGGCATTTAGACGAATAAACGTCCGACCGAAAATCACAGAATGAAATTTTAACTATAGTTTTGCTAACTATACAAGCAGAAAGATAAACCGCGGAGTAAAAAGGACAGTCGGCGTCATGTCAAAGCTTTACTGTTAGTAAAAAATTTCTGGGTAGGTTAATATTTTCAAAAGGAAAATATTTCGACCTAATGTCCAAGCTTTCCATCAAAATCCAACCTACGAGGCAACCTACTATACAAGTACATGTCATTATATTTCATTATATAGCTACATACAATGTGTTAAATTTAGCTTGTACTTTATCTTTATTTTCACTGTCTGTAATCCTGTTGCAGGAGAGCATGAAAATATAAGACGAGGCGTGGTTTGGTCAATTTTTACAACACCTTATTTTTTTAGCTTCCTCACCGGTTCTCTCGTTTTCACTTTGATACACATCTATCCTTCATTCTATGCATATCGCATAGTATATAGTATACACAGAGTCTCAAGCATTGTAACTATTCTGCAGTTACACACGCTGATGTCATCCCTCCTTTATGGGGAATGAAGAGACTGCTGTTGTGGCGGATTTGCTCTCCTGATTTTTCCTTTTTTTGTGGGTGAACAGTAAATAAATGCAGCATGGCAACCACCAGTTACCCGAAATACGAAGAATAGTAGATGGAAACTGGAGTCTGGTCGTACATTTTATGTCGTAAAAAAAGGGAAGGAATATTTTGATGTTCGTCAGATCCTCTGTCTATATAAATTTTTGGAAGTTTTTTGGGGAGTAGGAAGTAGAAAAGTTGTATGTTATAGCTGTGGATAGATATCTATTCGTCATATTCTATTTTATATTGCACACTTTGTGCATATTTCTATGGTAGGCAACACACGGTCGAATGACATGGAATAGATGGAGGAACAGGAAAAGCGGGGGAAAATAGAATGGAATCGAGGATGGAGACACAGGCTGTACATGTACCTACATGTTCTTCGAGACAAGATTTGCGAGCTACTTGCATGATTCTTCGTCCGGTCGATATAATCTACTCACATGCACACTGCACACATTTGGCTTCGAGGAATCTCCTTCTCGTTGATGGGAAAGGGAGCAATCATAAGAGAGAGAAGCAAGAGCATCAGTGTGCTAGAGACCAACTATGTAGAAGTGGAACTTGCGTTATAGGAACAACATTGGTGGTTCATAGTCGAAGATTGAAGAAGCAACAACAGGAATATCATTCTTTTCATCCAGACCTTATGCTTAGTTTCTCATCCTCCATTTTCGGGAATACAGTAAACCTTGTATATAGTGTGCATCTTTTGACTTGTTGACGTGCTCCGTTAAACTGGAGAGTTTTCTGAATTAGATTCCGAAAACTACGGATGAGTTAAATTTATGATTTATTTTGGTATTGTGTACAATTATGATATCGTTAGAAAAAATGTTACATGAAATAGTTTTTGAGTTAACTCGATGCAATTAACGACCAAAATTGCTGATATTTCAGAAAATTGCAGATATACGTAAAAATGCTTACGCTTTACCATAGTTCACTGTAGGTTGCATATACTATGTACGTATAATATACATTTATGTATTTTTTTTACACATTTCCTTCTGGAAGACGACGCTGACTTTCACACAGGTTCTTTCTTTGTACTTGAACAGTATCTTCGCATTTTGCTCTCCTTTCTCTTTTTTGATAGCATTATTTCTATTAGGATAAGCTAAACCTGGTTTTATAGTCGACTCTCGAATTGATTCTACACGTCTACGACTCTACTTTCCCGACTTTCCAATGCGTAGGGGAAATAGACGTGATAAAGAATAGGGAATGAAAATGCATTTTCAATATACTTCTTCATTTTCCTTTGTAGGTTTAAGGATTGAGAACACGTTCGCATATACATATACGAGCGCTGACTATTGAGCATGGACATATATTTTACATTTAGGTACATAAATATATATGTGCACACTTATGTACAGTGTACAACCATGTTGTCTATTGTTATATTTAATAAAAACCCCATATTTCAACTGGGTTTGTCACCACACACAAAATATGCAATGTAGCCTCTTTTTTAACCTGCCCTTAAAGCTCAGAGTCTGTGTCAATGCTTTGTGTGGTATTTTCTTCCACACTTTCCCAAATATAATCGACTATCTACACCAATCTTGTACAATGTAAATGAGCAATGGTTCTGGCTTTTCGATGGCAGAGTTGTGGCGATATTATTATATATAGTACTTGAGGTAATACTTACTACATTGCTACATATGTATTGCCGGCGGTTTTGTTAGTGGTATTTTGCACTCGAGTGACTATGGATAGAAATGTGCGGTTTTGGAATTTTACAATGAATTTCTTGAGAGTAAAAGTTCGCTTTCTGTGTTCCATATGGAACAAAATATATTGTGCAATGCTTGGATGTGCTCGGAATATTGAACATTTTCATAGTATACACATAACGTTGTAAGTCAAATGTTGCTGGGTAGTTTACCTAGGTTAACCGCTCCAATACAGCACAATTTAATACAACTTACAATGCTTTTATATGACATTCTATTCTGATATTTTTGAGTTCTATAGCCGAGCGGATGTGAATCAGAATGCCAATGATTTTGATGCATTGAGACTTTTTTTTGTATTTCAAATATGTTGAAAGTCGAATAATTCCCCAATGTATTGAATTTTTTTATGTTGTTCAGCCTTGACGCGAAGAGACATGAAGAAGAAATTCAATGTTTTTGGAACAAGTTCGGAATTTTAAAGTACCGTTGTTATCATCATAGTTCGATTTCCGAAATTCGGTCATTCGAATTTACAAATGATATTAATAATGGAGGAAGGATGAAACGTGTTGTATTTTTAGCCAAAAACCGAATGAGTATGGTAGCACGAAGGAGTTTTATTGCTCCATTTTTTTGTTCTTAGCTGATGATTTTTTATGGATTATTTCAGATGAGACCAAAGTCGTCTTAGTTAGTTCAGCGGGGAATTGAAGCAAAGGAGAGAGAAAAGGTAGAAAAATTTTATCTGCAGTGGGGATTTTTTGCTTGTTTTCTCTATGGAGGAATGTCATCACAATGTAATCTAATATATAAATCCAGCATGCAGAGTAGCTTGGATTCCTACAGTAAAGAAGCTAATTTCCATGGAAAATTATACATAGGTAATCAGTTATCTTCCATTTCACTCTTTTGCTTTCTCAAGTCATCCCAAAAATCCATTTTTCCAGTCCCATCATCTCATCTCCCTTTTCAGGTCTATGTGCAATGTGCATATACGCACAGTATCCGTTCTGAATTGAGAAGTGATCAAATTATCCGGTTGGTGGGAAACTTTATCTGTGATCATTGCTGGATTAGGAGTCTGCTTCTCAACTTTCTCCATATACAGTCACAGTATATAGAAATGGTATAGTATCCAGCATTTAGTTGAATACGTATAGCTGGGGATTCTGGAGATCCGAGGAAAATTATTCTACAAAATCGAAAGGTTTATGTATGTATGTCTTCCTTTGTGCCGAATCACATTGAATATACATGCGTGCATCCATGCTGGTATACTGAACCAACATAGTGAAGAACATAGATTTCACCCAAGTCTAAGCGTTTTTATTCTCACTAGGATATGGTAATGGTATAATGCAAAGGTATAATTTGTTAATTACAGCAGGTATAGTCCCCTTGGAAAGTTAAAACGATTCAAGATGTTTTCTTGTGCTTTCTTCTGTACCATCAAAAATGGGGAAAACGCAAAGCGTCACGATCTTTTAATCAAACACGTGTAAAAAGGCTTTACCCATATTTTGTGAAGAATTGAACACATACATAGAAAGAGGAGGGGAAAGGGTAAAGCATTTAACTATGGGGAGGGTGTATAAGTAGGCTTTTTTGCGCAATTTCAGTACGCTCTGTATAATTTAAAATGACCGTTTTACATTAGTTCTGCCCAGCGTATGGTTATATCGACAATTGTGTGTTGTATATGTATGCATTATGCATCTACAGGTTAGCTCAATATGTACAGAGAGTGTGACTTGAAGCGAAAGGAAATTAATTTATTGCACTCATGTTGTTTGAACGAGAAAGTGTAGCTATAGCGGGGGCAAAAGGACCACGTAATATAGGATATGGAGGAGCGGGGTAGAGAAAGGGAGCTGGTTTCGAAATGAATACGAAATGTTATTGGACATCAATAATGTACGAGACTTTCAAATTACATTTCTCGTTTTCCATGTGGTTTAGTCTCAATCTCCAAGTTCTCTGATATGTTTTCAGACTTTCCATGCGAAGGCGACTTGGGATAGGAATAGGAGAGGGATCAAAGGGTAAGGCATGTACATTGTACACATCTAGACAATATAGAACGTAGAACAAGAAAAGGCGGCTCATTCATTGCTCAAATAATTTTCCGTGTCCTTTACTCTTTATACATTATACTCTCGGTGGCTCAGCAGCTGGTTTTTAATATAAATAGATGAGAAAGCATGGAGTGGAAGTTTCACGGTATGTATGCACGTCCATCGTACGTATGATATACGTTTTTCAACAAAGTTCAAAGTTCGGTAGGTCCTTGAAACGGGAGTAAAAAGTTGCGGAGCACAAGCAGAGGAATTGGAATTTAAAAAGTACAGAGTAGGATCATGGCGGTCATGATAATAATAATTATGTTGATGCAAGCTTGTTCCTGGTTGAGAAATGCCAAAAAAAAGTTTAATGCTTAAGCCTCAAATTTATTTAGAAGAGGATGGAAGCAATGGACAAAATTTTTTGCCTGAGATAAATGTACTCCAGATTAAAGATTTCATAGGGCGGTGGATTGAACGTCATTTTCCTACCATAGACAAATGTTCTACGTACAAAAACTATTATTGCTGCTACTGCTGCTGCCAAATTGCCATGGTTTTCCAGGTCGAAAATGGAGAAAACTTGCACTGTGGGTATATTTTGTAGATTGGAGGATATTAGAGAAAATGGGAAGAGGATGAACGTGGCGGAGTGGTTCCAGGTGTTGGAAATGTTCCATGAATGAGCACTTGATTAGACTTTTGAAGAGGAAAGTTTTTTGCCCGTGTAATAGATATAAAATGTATTTTATACCAACTTTATAGCCACAATGCTCAAGTACTTGGGGGATGCAAGAAGAAGGTGGCACACCAGTTTTTCTGCTTTGCTGGGAATCCAAAGATGACAAACGCGAAGTAAAGTATAACAAGTCGCCTTTTTCTTTTTTTTATCTTGAGCATTTTAATACGTGTAGTATTTGACGGTTTTTGATCTCTTATCTATCTCGTTCACTATTACTGTGAATTTATTTGATAAGACATCGATGTAGACATCTGCATTAGATTTCCTATTAAATAATAACATAAGTATTTGACCGTTTGTCGCTAACGGGAATACTTTGTAATGGCATTAAAGCAGCGATGAAATGTTACAACATTGAAGTTACTGCATTGTTTTAATTTTAACGAATCATGTTGCTTTTTTTTAATTTTTGATATCGTAAGATCAAAAGGGAGAAATAGAAATAGAATTTCTGCTATCACATTATTGATAACTATAACTAGAATTAGCTAAAATAGTAATGAGATTTTTCAAGTGTAAAAGATCTATCTAATGTTCGTAGTTTGTAGGGCATGATATATTTTTTAAGTAATAAAAAGAATGGCCGTGGCGAACGTTTGTGATTTATGAGGTTTCTACTCCGTGAACTCGCAAGTGTGTGCATGTATTTCCAGAGAATAAAAGATGCGGTAGACATTAAGCATATGCATTATGCATATTAAATTTATTATGCTGCATGCTTATGGATGTAGTCGCTTCCTAGCCATCTGCAGACAATGAGGGATTAAAATTTTAATTACGATTAAGCGTTGAGGATCCTGAAAAGGACTGATCGTGAACGAGTATTCGTCTTCCTTTGTGTTGGCTGTGGAATCCTTTTCTTCCTTCTCTCATCTATGAATTGGGTCTCCGCTCCATTTCACTGTTTTATATTTATATATGGGATCATGAATTACCCTCAGTTGAGCTGGGTTGAGTGGAACAGAAAGAGAAAAAGAGTATGAGGGAACAAGAATTTTCAGAGCTAGTTGGTTATGTATTAATCAGCCGGTTGTACATTTATACATATACTTTTGGTGTATAATGTTATAATATATTACAAAATATAGCATTTATATGCTTACATATGTACGGTATAGCCCACAAGCTATAATAGAATTTGTTTCAAAAGCTAAGCTCCCCCAATCTTTTTCGTTGTTGTTGGCGCTGGAAATGATGGGAAAGCAGGTTTTCGACAGAGCTGAAGAAAGTGGAGAAAGGAAGAATTATGTGGAAACAGAAAAAGCTCTGGACGATGAATGCACAAGGGTGTCCAGTGTCCAAGTTTTACATCCTACATTAAGGAAAATTAAATCCGTCTTTACCTAAATAAATGAAAATCTGGCACCCGAAATATCTTATTGAAAAGCATGTCTTTTTTGGCATAAATGGATGGTGCCATTTTCTTGTCATTGTGTTTGTGAATATTTTCCCTATTGTCCATGGTATTAGAATTTATCCGTTCGATCATTCCAACAATATTTCCAACGGATTGTAACGATTTCTAGCTAGTTTGCTTCTGGCAGTCCTTTTTTGATAATCAGGCGTTGACCTCGACTTTGAACTATTAAAAAACCTACACATAAACGTGATTGTGTAGATATGCATTACACGCATGTGTCCTCTTGTTTATAGGTCTGTATACACTTATTATTATTATGTTGACTCTTTTAGCGTCAGCTTTGAATGTCTAGCTACATGTAGTCGTAGTTGTATGCACATTGTATTTAAGTGTATGAGAATTAGCGTACAGTACTGGTAGCCTCTATCGGGAACAAACAAAATATGAAACCTATGATGTCGTATGGTATGAAGTTTTTTAGCAGGGTGCATTCAAAGAATTAGGATGCATGACGTGAGACTTTTGGTGTAATCACGTGTGAGGCAATTTGCAATTTTATCTAAGTGCTTTCATTCCATTCTCTCTTCCCGTCCATGCACAATGCACAGTGTACACTCTTTCAAGTTCTGAATTCTCTCGAGGCTTATTCTGAAATTAGTTTTTGGTGAAAGAGGAAGGGAGATAGTAAAAGAGAAAGTCCCACAAATTTTCTGTCCCGAGTTTCTTTTTCCTTCTTTCCGCGTTCACTGCTTTCCATTCTATATAGAGGGAAATGTGGAGGTTATGTCAAAAATAATGTGTCAGATGTTTTCTTCCTCACATTATATCGTAAATTTAAATATTTTGTGGCTCTTCTCCTTTTCCGCTTTGCTTTTCTCTCTAGAGTTATTTTTTAGTAACGACGTTAAAATGAGTGGCCGTTTTTTTCGACGGGCAACAAAATTCTAACATCAACGTCGGTTAATGACTCTTAGTTGTTTTTACTCAAAATACGCTCCACAGAGTTTTAGCATACCACAAAGTAATCAATTTATATTTGACTTCGCGTTCCCTGTTCCCTGTTGACCGCATTAGGGAGCCACATATTATAAATACTACTGTAAATGGTGGTTAAATGACTAGCTCCAGATCATGTTCATGCTGAATGTGTCCACGACATTTTTGTTGTCAAAATAAATTTGCTGTTCAGGTGGTTTTGACCATTTTGGCAACCTATTCTATACCATTTAGCATAGTTACCATTTGGCAACCTGTTTTTACCATCATCTTTTACCACCTAATTAACTAGTATACCATTTGAAAAAGAAGTCGGGACAAAGAATATGTTTCCTGAAGAGGAAAAAGAGTCTCTTCTGTAACTGCCAAGAACGATAGTAATGAAGAAGCTCAAACATCCTCTTCCTCACATAAAGCTATACAATATAGGTACAGCCATGAATAGCACATGTCATATAATATTATTGATATTGTACTTATAGACACTCAATCTCGTTGATCGCCGTGCTCTTGCTCTTTCCTGGTTTCCATAGACCGTACACTCATGTTGATGATTTCCTGGAGATGTATGCAGAATTTCTATGGAATTAGGCAGTTTCTTTCACTCTTGTTCACTGTCATCATTTCAAGTTCCTTGTTCAAATTGGTATGTATGTACATAAATTCCTGGATTTTATAAGCCAGTCTCGTGCACTTCTACGAAGGTCTTTAGAAAAAATTAAGCACACTCCGTAATTCAGAAGAAGGCAAAGTCTCTATTAAAAATTAAAATATGGATGGGAGAGCTTATTGTCAAAGAAATTCGAGACATGGCGTAGGTAGAACTGTTCATGATTTATTAAGTTATTGTTCATACGTTCTAAAACAGTAACGTGATCAAGCAAAAGTAAGAAAAAAGTATGTTAACGGAATGTCAGCAATAATCCGATTGTATTTTCCGGCAAAAATTTGGCACTCTTTTGAAAAAAATTTCAAAGTTAAAATTATTGAATTTTTTTTTTGTTTTTTGCATTGTTAGTTATAATTTCGTAACTTTTCTCAATTATTTGGCAAGATAAAAAAGTAGGGTGGCCATAAAATCTTCAATAATATAAACGTCTGTATAATGACTGCACTTCAACTTCTAATTGTGTCTACACTGGAGACTCTACAGTTTACAGCATACAATTTGCCAATTATATGGTGAACAAGTGAAGTAATCTGAAAAGAAATGTAGATATGAAAAAACACATTTTTGTTCAATATTTTTCCCATTAGGTTTAACTTCAGCAGGACTTGTTTGAGATAGAAAGTTGTGGTTATGTAAGCAAAATACACTCCATTGGGATCCTTGAAAGTCTATTGCCATTACCATTGCAGCCATTATCAACTTTGTGAATAGAAAGTGAAATGATAGAACATGGACTCATCTTTCTTTGAATAGCTATAGTTATTTGTACGCATAAGTAGTTGCAAGTCCGACGTCCGACGATGGAAAAAGCAATGGTTTCCTTGAAGCATCAATGCCAAGTGTAGTAAATGTGAATATGTTCTTTATGTTTTATGCCCCTGCCATCGGTGACATTGTCATTGGGTAGGAGAAGTAGATGAATCCGCACATAAAAGTAGTGGTCGAAGTGCATTACGACCAAGTAGTAGTTTCATCTTCTTATTTAAGTATAGGCACTATTCATGTTTATGTATATGTACAGGGTACAGTGCTTTCACTCAATGCTCACAATGCACATAAAGGGAAATGAGAGGAAATATTTTTCAATGAATGAGAAAAATGAGAGGCTCTTTCCCTACGCTCTCTACTCATATCTCCCTTTTTTCACTCACACACGCCATAAACGAAGACCTAACTACTCTTATTAACTGTTTTGGAATGTTTCCTTTGTTGGAGAAGGAGTTTTAAGAGTTTTATTGACCTCATGATTTCGTTCAACATCACTAGTCATCATTGAGAGTGCAAAAATTGTCGCAACATCCACCACTGTTAAGACTTTAATTGTGATTTACTCATTTCTCATTATTCTAACTGTCACAATGTAATGCTACATTTGTGTAACATTTATATTCTATGAATTTACAATACACGGGAAGACGTCCAGTTTAAAGTCAGTCTTGACTTGAAAATCCTGTACATTATATTTAGTTCCTCTTGTCGTTTTTTTAATTGCATACAAATAAGTAAGCTGAGAGGTTGCCTACCCATATGAAATAAATATTAGACTATACTATACTATAATTGCATACAAATTTAAGATTCATTTATTCATGGCAAGTATCATTTCGACTCTAAGTTTAACTACATTTTATGATGCATGCTTGTGCAATTTTAGTCACAGATACTTATTATATTGTTGGCTTGCCAATCCCTCGGCGTTTTAAAATGTAATTTTTTTATTAGTATATTGTGCTTATCTATTAATGTTGCATACCTTATACCTTCTCACTTTGGATATATGTAAAATACTAATTTCCTTTCATTATCAAACACAACAAGATGAAACCTTTGAGTAATGACAAGGTTTTTGATCATTGTTTGTTTAATTTATTTGTATTTCAGCATGTGACATGAACGTACATAAACGATGCAAAGAGAGCGTTCCAAATTTATGCGGTTGTGACCATACTGAGCGCCGAGGCCGCATCGAACTCAAGATTACCTGTGTTGGCAACAAATTGACTGTTGAAGGTGAGTAATATAAAGTTATCTTGGTACTTTTCATGGTTTACTGTTTTTCGTAAACACGCGTGTGAGGTTTTGCTTGACTTGCAGATCAAATCATACAAAATGAACTGAGATCAAACGAACAAATTGATTAAGTTCATTGGACATGTCATCATTTTGTTTGAATTATAGGATCTCTTTCCGCTTCTCTCTCTCTCACTTTCTCTCTCTGCTGTTCTGCACGGACAAAGAGAAGTAGTGCTTGTGAGTTCTAACGCAATACGCACAGTAGCTCAGTAGTTCAGATTCTTATGGAATAATTTCCAATAATTGGGAATAATTATTATTGAAAGATTACAAGGCTATTGAAACTTATTTCCAAAAAACCGTAAAATTTTTCTTTTAGTTACTTGGGCAAGTACACAAGAAAAAATGTTTTCACTGTTTACTTGAATAAATTAGAGGGTCGTGTAAATTGTGATGGGAAGGGAATGAATTCAAGAGAACGGTTATCAGTAGAGTAGAAAACCAATCCCTAGTGATTAATGCATCGATGGTTATGTTGGAATTCTCGCAGATTATATGGCGTGTAAATATTTTTATAAAAACCAACAAAATTAATTTGTCAAAATTCCCAATTTTGGGATTTTTTAGTTATAACATTAAATGTTCTTTGTTTGTAAGATAATATGTATACTGTATAAATTGTAAGCAGAAGAACTGAACATTTGAACGAATTACAAACCAGAAAACATCAAAGTGCACTTTGGCGAACTTCGTTGCAGATTGACGTTTAAAAGCGTTTTTACTGTATTTCATGCAAATACTCAAGCACGTTGGTATTTGGTACACACAAACGAAAGCAGCGGCGAGTGCCAGTTTTCACCACAAACGATTCTATCATCTATAAAGAAGAAAAGTCGGAGCGGCTCTTGTTTTAAAATGTTGTGCCCATACTTCATGTGGTTTAATTTGCTGAGTGATGCAATACACACCCACAATACAAACCCCGAAGCAAGGAATGGATTTCTCATGAAATATTTCGAATTTAATGCTCATGTGTGTGCGTATATTATGCATGTTGTATACGTTGGTTTGTAGTAAATGTACCATGTTTGTTATTTATACCCCCGACTGTGGACTTGTTTGTGTGAAGTAGAATAGAGAAAGTGAGCCAAGTGAACGTGGAGAAAATAGTAGCAGGAAGAGAAAATACAAGGCGGTGATTTTCATTTTATCCAGTCGCTTGGCTAGATTTTGTTTTGTTCTATCCTGTACGGGGGAGGCTTAAACAAACCTAAACAACAAGCAGCAACAAAATCACCTCAGGTGTATTCCCTTCTGGCATCCTGTTTCACATCAATATTGCGTAGGAAGTAACCCATTTAGAGACATTCGCTACCATCCATCGATGCTTTCTTTTTTCGACACACTTTTTATCCACTGACGCTCCTGTCTATTTGTCTTCCATCGTACTTTCATTCTTTCCGTTATGTTGTTTTTGTTCCATTCTTTATTTGATCTGCAGGATAAGTAATGTTCTTTTTCCCCCGAAATCCACCGAGTTCAGGTTAGGTACTTCCTAT
This sequence comes from Sminthurinus bimaculatus, assembly GCA_034698285.1. Taxonomy (NCBI): domain Eukaryota; kingdom Metazoa; phylum Arthropoda; class Collembola; order Symphypleona; family Katiannidae; genus Sminthurinus; species Sminthurinus bimaculatus. The sequence goes on along the minus strand of JAQIVE010002048.1, from coordinate 1,089 downwards.
TTCTGTAAAACTGTAAAGTCATTTTGCCGGTGTACTTGTTTTTCGCGTATATTTTTAATCAAGTGCTGTATTGAATCCGAATAAGGTACGTTGTTTACAGATTTAAAAATAGCAATCGAATGAAAAATGTCGATTTTACCGTGAATCAAGGCCATTGGTGCATATTTGCATTTTCGAATGGAGAAATGTTACTATATTTCCCGCCTTCCACAGTGCTTGCTTTAGAAATTTCGTTTTCTCTTCAGATTTAGGATGTGTGATAAAAACAGGATGAGAATCAGTAGGAAACATGCTCATAAAATTCTTGGAGAAAATTCGATCTCATGACAACATCAGGTGTTACATCCCTGGATTTCAGGATTGTGTACACAATTTGAGTTCAAGGCAGAAACTGTTTTTGTGTTTTTTTATTCAAGTGTCGACTCATTTTTTGGCTTCTTGTTTGGCATTGACGTGATGTCAATTGAGCAAAGGAAGCTGCAGAAGTTTTTGTATGTTTTGATCGATTTGGAAGGTGGAGCACTTGAACGGAAAACTAGGTTTTTCTCTGAATCTCAAAGATTATATCGTGAATGCAGGATGTACGAACTTGAGAAATGCCATGTTTATTCCACATGTTCGGCGCATCGGCGGATGACAAAAACCTTACACTAGATTTGAATGCGTGTAAAAATTAAACCCGTTAATATTTTTGAATGTGCTTCAAAATCATAGTACCTACATCGCAACTTTGTTTTAGCGACCCGAAGTAACACGCTCATGTGTTCCGTAAATGTACCCGAGTTAGGATACCTGCTCCTGAGTTGGGACGGTTGCGCGTCTCGTCTCTTTTGTCTTGCCAAATTTTTATCTTACATTTCACATTTTTGTGAATGATATATTCAAAACCTACATACAATTTGCTTTAGAATACGTTTTTACAGTATGAATTTTGGCCCATCGATAGCCCCACAGCTTCATTTTCATGACGAGTGCCGTAAATTTCAAGATTTTGCGTTTTTTACAAATTAACGTAGAACTTCTTAAGTTGTTGGTATAACTGCGTAATATTTGACACAGATGTACTTCAGTATCTTGTGATTCATGCAG
>JAQIVE010002047.1:0-21523 GCA_034698285.1 Sminthurinus bimaculatus | reverse complement strand
CAATTGCCAATTACAGTTGATAATTAATTATTACTGCAATGAACCAAATGGTAAAATTCATATGATACTTAAAAACAATACTTCAATAGAGTACTTACAAGATTATATAAGATTTTCCCATTTTACTGACTCAATTAAATGTTATTATTCTTTGTCTTTGGCAAAAGGGTTGAAGGTTGAACACAGAATGGAAGATCAATTGGAGGTTCTCGATCTATAAAAAAACAACAACAAATCAGATATTAGATCATTTATATTTTTACGACGTATTATGCCTGAAAAATCCGACAACGGACAAAACAATATCAAAATTAATTAATTTTATAGTGTAATTTTATAGTGTAGTTGTAATTTTTAATGGTTTTATGTTTTATATTTTATGCCTTACACCTTTTCACTGCCAAAGACTTTTGTATACAGGATGCATGGGAATTTTATGTATGACAACTGGACATTTCCCATGTCAAAAAAGTAGGAACTTGCAAATGTACTTAAAAACTTGTGTCCAGCAAATGTTTACACATGGGCAGTTAAAAATGTAAAGGACTTATTACTACAAGATACATATTTACGATTTCATTGCTATTGTTAAATCTTCTTAGATAAAATCCGATAAAATGTACACAATATCATAATTGTAAGGATAAATGAATACATATTGTAGAGATCAGAACAGTTTGTATCTATCAACATTTAGTCAAATTAAATCATGATGTAATGCTAACAATTGAAAAATCAAGCATTGTATACTTTGGGCTTGCAATTCGTGAATTGTGAATTCATGCAAACTTTGTAACAATGCAATTCATTGCAGTATTTAAGTATTTTATATACTTACTCTTTACTCTGCAGAATCGATTGAATCTATTCCTATTATATAGAGATAATGTGTATTGTATGTATATGTAAGTGAGCCCAAATCCTGTCATGTGTGTGCACACGGGGCATTTACAAGAAAAGAAAGATGAACCAGAAAAGAATATTAAATAAATGCACAATGAATAGTGCAAGCAATGATACACAATACACACTACACACACACTTCACGTTAGTGTTTCCATATATTCCTTTGTTGCTGCTTTTTGTACAACACATAGTGCCTACCTGAATGGGTTGAAGTTGAGCTGGAGTTGAGAGTTAAATCTGTTAGGTACTAGCAATGTATATCGTATGTGTAAAATGTGTAGCAGAAATAGACGACGATTTTACGAATGGGTACGTTGTAATGTATCAAATTTATATGGCCAAGTTGAACAAGTGACAGTAACATTTGAACATGTTAAAGAGAACCTGTCCAATCATTTCCCTGTAACTAGGGTTCAGGTTGCTCTCCGATTCATGATTTCAATTGATTCAGGAGTCAGGAGGATTAAGTCACTGTTGCGACACTCGGCCCGTCAACTGTTTATCAACAACATACTACAATATATATATATTGTTGAAAAATTAAAGTGTGTCATAGGTCATAAGTATAGGTGTAAAAATAAAAGCTATAAACAATAATAAAAAGTAGCCAATTCTTAATTATTGTCTAAATGTGGAGTAGGAAAATAATATTATTACAAATTACAATTACGTGTTATGTCCAATACGATAATAATGAATAATGCACCATTTAATAATCATAATATTTTGTATAGACGACAGTGTTTGTGAATGAGCTCAGCTACAGAGTCATTGTCATTGCCAGTTTAAACCCGAATAATAAAAATAATAACAATAATACGTCTATTTACCATGTCGCTTAATTAATTACGATGGGGTAGTAACGAAAACCGACAATGGAAAGTTCATTCATGACTCCAAGGTGTAAACATGTGTTGTGCACAGACACCCAAAAAAGCTCACTACTCTATTGATACTAGTTTTATGTGTCACTGGTATAGAAGTAGGACCATACACTTAATAATATTTACATAAGATTTATTTGCATGTCACCGAAGAATTTAAATGTGAATTATAGAATTTATATAAAATTATTGAGAGAGATGTTTAACAAACACTTTGATGAGTGTTAGAGTAGAACGAAACGCTAAAAAGTTGATAACAATAATCGAGTTGGAATATTTTCTGTGAATAATACATAATGACGATAGCAATCTTTTATCTTCAAGAAAATAAAAGAGTGAAAAGAACCTTTCTATTTAATTAGGAAGTCTGTCAATTTTTATCACGGGATGTTTTCACAGTGTGAATCTTGTTTATTGTTGGTTTTTTTCCTACGGTGAAAAGTTATTGTGGCTGTAAATAGTGAATCCTGCTATTGAACAAATTGTAACTATTTAGGTCCACCTGGACAAATAATTACCGTGTTAATAGTATATGTTTTAAGTACCAATCATGTGTGACGGGAAGGTAGCAAAAGAAAAAGATATACAAAATAATAACTAATATATAGTTAATAGTTAATCACGTTTTCCACAGTAAAATAAATCCAATAAAACTAGTAAAATGAATCGAGTAGTATACAGTTCTGGCAGCATATACTGAAAACTGAATAAAAGAATTGTTTAATGTAAGTGTATATTATTTATACATTTTATGTTGATGCGATACTTTACCTTTTTTTACAGAGGTTCCATTATGCGACAGGCATAAATCTCTCGCCTTGTAGTCATAGTCTACGGATAAAGCGGAGTTTAGACTCCTCTTCAGTGATCTTCCGGGAAAACGCAACTGAAGAAAATATTACTGATTTCGTCAATATGGTGCTACAGGTGGAAACGATAGGGGACGATGCAGGAGCCGGCATCGACGGTAAGGGACACAATACAACTATTCAATGAAATTTAAATTTTGAAGTAATTTAGTACTTGTAGTTTACCAGTACAATTGAAAAATATTACTAATCGTTCCTTTTCATGTATTTTTTTTATCTAGACCTGTATCCAGCCGTGCTGGAGTGTTTTTCTGTCATTATATTAGGGTAAGAAAAATAACTAATAACACTTTTAGTTATCACGTTTATTGTTTATATGCAGGCAGAAGTCGTAATCGCAATGGCTTATTTGTCCATTTAATTTTACACTCTATAGTTTTGTCTTTGTTGACAGAATATTATGTCCTTATTTTCTTTGAATATTATATTTATAGCATTGTAAAAATATGTACCATTTGCCGTTTTTATATTTTTGATTTCTCTATCGATTTTAAATTGTACACATTCTACATGTTGTTTTTATGTATGCAATTTTACAACTTTGAAGGCAGATTGCATATATTAGGGGATTTTCATAAACTGATTTTTTATCTGCATGTTTTATGAAATATCAATATGGTACGTCATTATTATTTGTTATTATAGCGCGTCTAATCTAAATTATTCATGAGGAAAATGTGCAATCGTACATATGATATATATAGAGTAATACCTTGCGTTGCGTATAATATATACAACGCAAGTATCGAGTATTTAGTTTTACTACTATTTCTTCACCCTTCCCCAGAACAAAATTACGACTAAGGTTACTATGAATAGATTCTATACGTATAAGGTATAAGGCCATGCACCTGTAGTCAAAACTAGAGTAATATAGTCGCACTACATATAATAAAGTGGGTACTGTATGAAATACCGTTTGGATGGATGGATAGCGCATATAATATGTATGTGTATATGTGTGTATAATTATATTGTTTGCTAATGTGTTTAATGTTGTCATTTTTACTATACAGGTACATAGCCGGCAAAGCTGGTGTCATTACATCTAGTGAAAGTAAAGGACTCAATACATTTATAGGGAAGTTTTCCTTGCCTGCTCTTATATTTTTGTCCATGGCACAGCTAGATTTAAGGTGAGCTATTCAAAATGATCCAACAAAATTTAAAATGGGATCAATTTTTCTTTTACTGCGGATGCTTTTGTTTTTGACCGTTTACGATAGTTTATCATCTACTATAAAATTCTTTTTTGACTGTTTAATTAATGATTGTAATGAAATATTAATGCAAATGATGCATACTGGAAAAAATACCTGAAAGAGCAACTTGCATAATTTTCATGACTGGATTTAAATGCATCAGCTTTATAAAAAGATTTGATGATGAATTTTTATGGAATATTACGCTCTTGTTTTAAAAAAATGAAGTAATGCAATGTATGGTTATGTAATATGATTTTGAAAATTCTAGGAAAGTGAACTGGATATTTTTATTATCGATTTTCTTGGCAAAAGCTGTCGTGTTTGGAGCTGTAATTATTATCTCAATGTTAGTCAGTAGGCCAATTAAATTAGACCGAGCAGGAATTTTTGCGGTAAGCTGATATTTCGGTGTACTTTTCGCACTTTTATTTACACACTTGTATTCTCCCCAATATTAAGTGTGACATGATTTGTGCTTCTCAAAAACGTTTACAACCTCTTTTTAATTTTTCAGATTTTTTGCACGCAGTCCAATGACTTTGCTTTAGGATATCCGATCGTTGCTGCCCTTTATGGGAAAACGCATCCGGAGTATGCTAGTTATCTGTACCTGGTCGCTCCAGTCAATTTAATACTTCTAAACCCCATTGCATTCATTATGATGGAAATAGCAAAGCAAAAGAACTTGGAAAACCAAGAGCTACAAACAAGGAGTTTAAAAAGTCCCATTGGACTCGGGCATCATCAGTCTCCGAGTAAAAGTTTAATTTTTCGCAGAGTGTTGAAGGGGGTACTCTTGAATCCCATCGTTTTGATGACTTGCTTAGGAATCATAGGGAATGGAATTTTCTCTCATTGCCTTCCACGGGTTTTGGAAGGCATTTTAAAAGTACTCGGCTCGGCCTTCTCAGCCTCTGCACTCTTCTCACTTGGACTTACAATGGTGGGATCAGCAGCTAGTCTGAAAGGGTCGGGATTTGTTGTCCCTGGAATTCTCATCGCTATAAAATTGTAAGTCTTTTGACATACTTTACAGTGGAACTCATTTTTTCTGCATATAGAAATTTTGTAACAAGTAATGATTAATGGTACTGAAGATTCCCATGGTACTAGATTATATGAATATTTTGATTTATAAATCGCAATTTATTACAGGTTGGTGTTGCCACTAGTTTCCAGGGTGAGGCCATTAGTATTTTTATTAATTTATTATTTATTTATAATGTATTCTAGTTAGAGCGATGCTCTATTAAAATAAACTTAAATTCAATTTAATTTTAATATTAAAGGAATTCGTGTCGTTGTTGGACGCTGGGTCTGACGTAAATGAAACGATTTCTCTCAGCAATTATGCCTTCCTTTATGGAACGTTTCCAACGGCGCCCGGTGTTTTTGTCTATGCCACACAGTACGATATAACTACACAAATGATTGCGGGAGCTATGGTTGCCTGCACATTTATGTCAGCTCCATTGATGTTCGTCAGTGCCAAGATGATTACGCTGACCAAGCTTAATCCAAACGATTATGTGACTCATTTGGATAGCTTCTTATTCAACATGAGTATTTTAGGACTCATAGCATCGGTAATTTTATATATAAATCTTAAAATATTATATTGTACATCAAATGCATGAAAATAATGTTGTAATTGTGTTGAATATTTCCATGGTAAAAAAAAAACGACGAGTTAATGAATGTGTTTGAATTTCTTTGCAGTTTTGGGTGATAGTAGTTTTTGTTCTAAGCAGGAAATGGAAAAAAGTTCCTCACTGCATTACTTTATGCCTCGTAATTTCACAGGTATAGCTACTATAATAAATTCTATTTATGTTGATACACCATTTAATTGTTTGTATTTTATTGTATACTTAATCGCTCTACTTTTTACGTTTAGGCCATCGGCTGTGTTGGAGCTATTTTATGGTCATCGATTGGTGTTGGTGGGAATCAGGATTGGCGTCTTTTCTTGCAATTCGGCGTATTTGCATTTGGTGTATTTAGTTCTCGAAGTGAGTATGAGTACATAATCTCTCAAAGATATTTTATTTTCCAGGAAAGCAAAACACAAGCAAAACGCTGACATTTTATCCATGTTATGATTGTTATATTATGTTTAGTTTGGACCGCAATCCTAGCAGCCAGCTTAGTATTTTTGAGATGCAGGAGTCTTTGTTTTGTCTTAAAATTGAGACCATTTATGGGAATGATTGGATGGGGAATTCCTGCAATGCTTGTGACTGTCCTAATGCTGACAGTCAAGAAGGAATCTTTGGATATTAAACAAGATCCAAACTTTCAATATGGAGAAACACAGGCGTTGGTAGCGGTTATGGTCCTTGTCGTTTCATTTATAGGTAAAAATAGAAATAAAAATTTAGTTCAATAAACGTCTAAATCGATCATAAATCATAAGAAATTAATTCAAATGTTTAGAAAAACATACAAATCTAAGCAATCTATTCTTATTCTTTTCAGTTACCATTGGATGTTTAGTAATGCAGCAAAGGTATGAACGACAATATGCACAATACACAACGCTTCAAACCTCTTGTCCCGGATCTCAGTTAGATGTTGAAGCACAGTCAGATTGGTCTAATGATCCAGGCCAATTATCAATCCATTCAACATCAACTGCTTCAACGTCAATTGCTGCTCCTTCTACAACTTTACCCTCCTCCATTGCTAAACCCATACCCCTTCCATCTTCTTCTTCTTCTGTTTCATCATCTTCCACGACAACAATAACAACAACGACACATCAACGACCAATTAGACCTACCTCCATAAGCCGACGTCCTCCACCTCCAATGAGTGGCTGCTGTCAAGAAGCCTCTGGAAGTTGTCAAGGTGGCAAGTCGAAAAGTCGTCCAATGATTTGTGCAACAGAAATTGAAGATTTGGGAAATGTTGCCAAAAGCATGAATCTCCCGTTCCCTCATGGACGGGCCACTCATGATGACTACGTTGATGAGGATGACGACGACGAAATATTATTTTCTTACGATGATGACCTTTGCTCTCCTTCAAAGCATCCTTGCAATATGGGACAAAGGAAAAATTGCTCCCGACTTCTCGAAAGATATCGTGCAATGAACCAATTGACAGAGCCAGCAGAAATTGGAATTGTAAGAGATCGGGATGATGAGTTCCAAATGATGCGTCATATTGTTCTTCTTCTTCTACTGTGCTCCTCCATGTTTGTGGTAGGTATTTTTGAACCATTTTATATTTAGTCGTATATTATGTAGGGCCAACACAAACAAAATTGAATACATCATAAAAAATCATACTAAATCCTTAATTTTTTCAGGGAATCGCTCTTTGCTTGTGGACTTTGATAACTGAGAGAATATCCGGAATTTATGTCGAGTTAGTTTTTCTGGACGCAGCTCTCAACTTTGGACAGGGCTTCTTCACTTTCTTCTTGTTTGGATTGAATACTCGCATGATTATCATGCCTATTAATAAGTGGTAAGTTCTTTGACACGTAATCCCTGATCATGTTTGTTTTTGCAACATTATCATTGTATAAAACGGCTTTTTTGTCCTAACAACTACTAAAGGTGGAGAAGACTTGCCTACGGAGAAGGATCTGTTTTGCCACAATGGGAAGAATTAAGTAACGAAACTAAGCACACGTGTGAGCAGTTTTTGACCTACCATATTGATAAATGCACTGCTGACATTGTACGAGACCGACGGTGGAGAATGGAGGAATATAAAGAAGTCTTCTGTGGTCATGAACTGGTTGACTGGTTGTTATTGGTTGGTTTGGCAAGGGACAGAAGTGAAGCCGTAAAATATGGCAAGTTACATAACTAAAATTTAAACTACAGTCACAGTATCTAATATTAGCTGTGCATTTCACATTAATATTTTAGTAAGTATGTATTTGTGCAGTCTTTTAATTTTCTTTTGTTTTCATTTATACAGGAAAACATTTACTCAACGGCCGAGTCATTCGTCATTGTAAAAACCTCCACCATTTTCATGACCAATCTTTCTTCTACACGTTCTCAACTCAACCTGATCTTTAAAAGTTGTCTACTATGTACAACATAAAACTTAAGATTTAAAGGTAATAATAATTTTAATTTAATTAGCTTAGGTGACTTTATACGGTTGTGTATGTATAAGTAATGTAAGAATATAGTATATATACATATACCTAAATGGCATATTTTTTAAGAAGACTCAGTTGTGGATATTACGCTATATCTTTAAGTTTTAAGTATTATATAAATATGTTTTAGTCACAGGGTAAATACCACTGTGTATAACATATAACATAATATACCTACTACACATAGGTATATCGTGTAGTAAATATTTTTATTATCGTTTACTGTAGGTGTATTATTGACTGAAGAAAAACAAAACGTATATAGTCGAACTGTTTTTTTGTCACACTTACGCCTATTATGTGATTTATGAAAAGTCCGATGGGGGGTATTGTTCGGTAGTCGTGTTTTTTGACAGCAGTGAATATATATTCTACTAGAACAAATCAATGAGGGCATTTAATTCAAATAACCCCCTTTGTTGTGAGTGGACTTAAATACGCATTTTTTTTGCGTCTTCATTTTTCTTGAGAGAAATATCATGTATATTTCGTGTTATTTTTATTTAATTAATAATACAAACAACAAAGCTTTCGGTAGGTTTTATTCTTTCGTTTCGAATATTAAATATTCTATATTCGTATATACTCACAGTTTATACGCACGCTAGAATAGGTCAAAGAAAACTGTCGTTTTAACCTTAATGACCTAGTTTGTGTTTTGTCGTAACGGACATTTATGGGTAGGGTTTTTTCTCAATCGTACGGTTGTAATACGGTAAAAACAAAGTCGCATGCAGTTGAATGTTATGTATGACATGTGTAACATTAAGTATACGCGTAGACGAAAATTTACGTTTCTTTGACCCTACACTTGACAATCAGGTTAGAAATTCTACATGGCTAACATTATAATTATGATTTAAGCTACGTACAAAATGTTTGCATAACATCTATAATGCTAGATGAAAAATGCAAAAAGATTTTTAGTTACAAATGTTTAAGCGTCTTTTAATTTGACGCTTAAAAGGTATTGATTTTCGAGTTTAGAATACATGCACTTTGTAATTTAATTGTACGTAAGTACCTACATAAGTATAAGTACGTTTAATTTAAACGACACAAGTCATTGTTTATTGTTTTCTGTGTTTTTTTTTCGTTTTTTTTGTTGTTGTTATTCTTGGTGCGCATTTAATATTTGTAATTTGTTTGGAAGCAAACACAATATAGTGTAGCTTCAAATGAATTTTTGAGATAGGTACAAACACAAATGTTTATGATTTATGTGAGTATATTTTGGTAGGAATTCTACCAAAATATATATGAGTGAAATACAAAAGTAAATAATGTTTTTGCGTTTGCGAAATTGTGCGAACTGCGAATATGGAGTTACTTGTTACTTTCTAGTTTTTATGTACCTTATCCCGTGTCATATTTAAACTTTGTATTATTATTACTATTAAACTTTATGTGAGTACTTAAGGAATGACTTCCGAGCACAAAATTGTATACTACAACGTATAGTTTTGGTATTGACAATGCTTTAAGATCAATTAATGTTATGACGATATGATACTATACATATATCAGTACTTATGCCGTTATTAAAAATGATTAGAGTACCTATAATAGTGTACCATGCATAAGAGTTAATTTACTCATGTCCATGTAAAATATCCTTGTTATTTAACTAGAAAATGATAAAAGCCTGTATAATATACCATGTAACAAGCACTATTAAAATACTTAAACCAACTATTTACAAACTACACAATACCGTAAACTACCTTTTTTCAATGCATGACTCACGAAAATAGAGAACATACGAGTAGCCTTGAATGTATAATTTGTCTTTTGTTCAGTGAGCTAATCGTAATATTTATGTATTTCAAGATTACACAGTAAATACAACAAAACGGTTAAATGTTTTCACCCTCACTATACATACATAAGTAGCTTCGAGTCATAGCCTTAAAGTTAAAGTATAGTGCAATCAAATTAATGGTATACCAGAGATTTGTCTACGCTATGTTTTTCTTTTTTACATCCCTAGATCTCCATAGTTACTGCATAATCTCAAGACTTTCAGGTAATACATTAAAAAATCTGCAGTAACTAAGGAGATCTAAAGATGTACAAAAGTAAATCACCAAGTACGGAAAGTATACAATGTAATGCAACTTGTTTTGGATTGATATCAAAATATGTTTTTATTTCATAATACTTGTATTTGTGAATGCCGTTAGTGATTTTCTCGAAACGATTATGTGCAGTGTGTAGGTATCTTGTACGTACATACAACGTACAGCATACCTACTTGCAACATAGTCGGCTCTTAGAATTCACTCATGTTATGTATTTTAATGGCAATACAAATGTAACAGCATATAGAGTGTTTAGTTGATACGGGTAAAGCACCCTCTCAACAAACAAATGTAAAACGAATTGGTTAGCTTACATAATATGCATCGATTCATATGATTCAAAAAGGAAACAAATGAATATCACATATTATAAAACGTAAAGAAAATCATAGTAACCAATTCTTACCGAGAGAGTTTTCATGTTCGCATTATTTACATTATTTAGTTAATTTAAGGATCTTCATCCCTAATAATACGTAACTTTCTCATCCTGCGAGAAAGTTTAAAGGTGAAGTTGTAACGGGAATTCCGGGGTTTTGGGTTTAATTTTTTTCTTTGTTCTCGGATTTCTATGCATCAAGTTGAGAAATTCCTTGACATGGTTTTCAGGAGTTGTAATCCCCGTATTTGCCACTCTGTACAGCGTCATCCAACTTCGCCAGGTACTACAAGTTGTTGGTACGATAGTTCGTTCTGCATCCTTCTCCAAATTTTTATTAATGTCATTCTTACCATAGGTTGGCGATAAAAAGAGCCATGAGCCGACCATAAAGGGATATCCGAGTGTGAGTATTCCATTCTAACAAAGCAAATAGTTTGATGAAAATGAAAATTGAATTGCCAAGACGAATAACCACGTAACTCCTATATAACTTACATACGAGATACGTGGTTAATCGTCTTGGCAATTCAATTGTCACAAGTTTGATCACATTAAAATGCACACATAAATGCAAGTATTATTTGTGTGGTAACCTTGGTCAACGCAGCATACATTAGAGCCGTAAAAGTGGAAGCCACAACAGACAGAAGCCATGATTTGAGGTTAAAAACGAAAAACATTCCCCCAATCGTTATGCTGGTGAGAAGTGAGTTGTAGGCATAAGCACCATCATAAATAGCCTGATATTGAGTTTGTTGTAAAATGACTGGATCCTCTAGGAAAAGTCCGATCCCGAGCCCAATCGCCGCACCAAGCACAGCTTGGCAAAAGAAAATTCTTGAAAAAATAAAGTAGTTTGTGTACACAAGGCATGAGGACCATAGGGTTTTAGTGCCATAAAAATGACTCGGAGCTAGAATAATTCCTTCGATCACTCGCGTCCATTCGATGGCCACACTGTAATTATTATTACTATTTAATATAAAATGTGTATCAGTCATGGGTGTAAAATTATCCATTGACTTATTAACACTGTTCACACCGAGTAAGTCTTCACTTGCAGTAGTAGCAAGGGACGTAGGTTTATACATAGAAGCAAGTCCAGTTTTTATATACAGAAGGCAAACCAGGTTAAAGGTGAAATTCAGTGGTGGGATTTGCAGTTGATTGACAAATATACCGCTTAACCCCCCACTCACAAAAATGACGAAGGCCCCTATGATAATGACGACAAGGAAAATGTCCCACTTTTCCCTCCAATCAACACCCGAGGCCAGCTCCCCGATCCCGATTCCAACCAAGTAGCCATTATAAGTCACGGCACCACTTCGAATCACTTCGATCGGCAGCTGTAAAATTAGCAGTGAGGTCAACATCCCTGAGCAAAGTCCAATGGTTGCACACACTGTGGTGAAAGGATTCACAGTGACCATGGTAACGTAGATCATGACGCCGCCAAAAACATTTGAGGCCAGTGAGAGGGCACTTATGGAGCGGAAAAAGGATTCAAAGAGGATGATTGGCCGCCACTTCCAGCTGTCCTGCTTATAGTTGAGGAACTCTCGGATTAGGGGAGCATCTCCGAAAAAGATGCCTTGACATATTTCAGCAAAGGTGAGTGTTATAAAAATATCGCAACTCCGATCCTGCTCCTTTTTCTTTCTCTTTGCTATCATTGCTGTTTTTATTCTAGCTTTTTTTGAATTTCCATCTTCATCCACGTCCTCTGGATCTTCTTCTTCCTCTTCATAAGTTTTATCAAATATTTTGTTCCTGCCTTTGTGACTAATATGATGGATCGCCACTTTGTTATTTTTGGCATTATGGTTGCTTTTGTAATTGGTGTGCCGTTGAAAAAATCTCATATCTTCATTTGGATTGTCCATATTCTTGGCTTCATTGGAATTTCGATGATTTATCCCATTGGACTGCTTCGTATTCTTAATAAATATTACATAAATTGTGCAAAAATAGTACAATTCATTAAAAAAAATTAATTATTTTTTCCAACGCTTAATTCTCACCCGAAAAGAAGGGTCCATCCCTGCATAATATTCGTCATCAATGTCCACTACAGTAGAAGCCCTTAAAATGTCCCGTTCCATTTTAACTACAGATTTGGACAGGGACTCGTCATCATCCAGGGTTTGCTCCACTCTGTTCAGTGACCTACTTGGAGAAACGTGGGTGGAGGTGGGCAATGAAGGGATCCGAATTTGAGCAGGATGGTAATTTTCCTCTACTTGTAGTCTCATGGGAGACGGGTAAAATTTTTCTTGTTGCAGAGATTGAGTTGATGAATAGAAAGAAGGCTGGCCGCGTTGCCCATGTTTCTTGAGGATTCCATGCGGACGGGGCGGGCGAGGAGAAAGGTTCATTGTCGATGTAACTGTTGAAGGCTCCTGACTCCTCCGTTCATTCACAAATTCCGAATCCAAATCAATTCCTGAGGCTTTCGAATTCGAAATATTTTCAACGGATTCAGAAATTATTTGGTGTGGAAGTCCTTCGAATTGTTGGAGATCAAATACTCCAGAGCGTAGACTAGCTCCTGATAAGGGTACATTTTTTCGCCTATCCGTCTCCTTCTCGGTATATTCCCCATCAGTATTATTTATCTCTGGGTCATCATCGTCTATGGTTTCAACCGATGTCACATTGTTATCATTATTTTTATTGTTGTTGCTCCTAATTTTAGAATGATGTGCACTCCTGGATGATCCGAGTTTAGTTGTGTGAGGACGATGCCCATGTTTGGATTTTGACTTTGACCTTTTTCTATTGTTCATCTTGACACTTCACTATAGATCTTTTAAATAAACATGTTTATGGAGTAAAAAATTTATCACAGAATATACGAGCCGTTTTCAACAAGTTACAACGTTGAAAAAGAAAAATGGGACACAATTTTCATCCCAGAGTAGAAATGTGTCAGATAGAAACCAAGCAACTCGGAGTGTCCCCCTTTCTCCGCGACTATGCTAATAAATGCCTACATTGAAAATTTGATGTTTGATTTGATTACTTTTCGAATTCGGAGAATGGGCTGAGTGCAAACGTAAATCGCATGACTTAACAACTAAACCCACAATGAGTTCAAGTCGCCTCTCGTCCCCTCTTTTCCAAAATTGTCGAATATCGCTCAGCTATCTAGTATAATGTACATGTGTATTTACCAGGGAATCTGAACCATTATCACGAACCACTGTACATACATACATAAAGAGGTAGACACACATGAGCAAAATTTACATACGTACCTATGTGTACATACATACACACTGTCTGAATCTCAACTATATGCATATAGGAATAATATAAAGCCGGAATATTTAGTTATACAGTTAGAAGTGTAGTCATCGGTTGTTCTTGTTATCGGATAAATATTACAAGAAAGTCACATGTCATAATATATACTGACAGTATGCTCTTATAATTCCCACATTCACCAAAATGTTAAAGAAATAATACTTGTTTGACAATTACTAACATTCAAGGTAATTCGCTCCATGTGTCTGTATATATATGTAGGTAACATACAATATTTATCTCAATCTACAATCAACATCAACATTACAGAACAAACTCTTCTTATTATTAGGAAAAAATTTTGTTCAACCTGTACAATATGATGGTGTATGATGACGATGCTAACAAGTAGATATGGCTAAACTCTATATTTCAAGATTGCAAAATGCACAAAAGGTATTTTCCATTCTCTATAAAAAAAATTTGCATTTCCATTCTCCGACAGTACAATGTGGAAAATAGAAATAGACTCAAGGAGTCTAGAATATATGTACTCCCTACCTCCTACACGTACTTTCTCCAGCTTTTCTTAGTCATTTTCAGGTTTAGTTAGACTACCCACTCGGCAAATAAGGAAAAGGGAAAGCACATGAGAAGGAATATGTATGTAAGTTAGTAGGTATGTATGCATGTGATCTTTTGGCGAATTCCTCCCGAATTTGCAAATTTATTTGTACTACCACAGCAATGTCAATAGACAAACCTGGGCAAGGAAAACAACCATATTTAAGCAAGTTTAGCTTCAATATAGACGACAGAAAGTGCCCACATGTAATGTATGTGCGAATAACGTTCGTTTACTTACTCAAACATGTACCTATAATGTATGCGATAAATGAGCTTGGTGAATGATAAATATTTAATGTATTCATTCGAACGACAGAAATAATAATTACTATTCCATTAAAATCCCTTTGTTTAACATGTGTAATTGTATTATTGAGTTCCAGTTGGCCATACATGACAAACGAGCTGGTAAATGAGAAGAGGGAATCGCGAATTTTACTATGTATGTAATATGCATTGGACAACTGACCATCCATGCTTCATTTCATGCTTCTTGTTATGTAGCTCATATTAGGGCATAACACACACACAGAATGTACTTTAATACTTATACTTACTATGGTGTACGATTCAATCAAAATTGCAGAATGTTTGGAAACCAAAATCAACGTTTCCAATACCTTTTGCATTGAAAGAACACATTATCATAATCATCAAGTTTTTAGAATTGAATAATGTAGGTCATTTTCAAAACAAATAAATCAGCTATGTGCTACATGCTTACATGTATTATCGAGTTATTACCGATGCATTATATGGAATATGCATAATATGAAATACGCGTAGCGTAAATCTGACTTTTGCCATTTTAAGCTGTGACATTAGTCCCATAATATGTGTGTAATATCTCTCCAAACAAGAAAAAATCCACTTACCAGTATGCATGCATAAATTCCTCGCCTGTGTACTTACTTATATCGTCTATCTCAATAAATACATGATACTGATACTTTCTTAGTTATTTAGTTTCAAATCGCATGGACATTTTTACTTTTGACTAAAATGCTATAAATAGCAGAGCATAAAAAGGAAATCAAAAAATCTCTGTTATATATGTATGGTAATGATTCGGCATTTTATGTCTAAGCATGATTTGTTATTGGGCTATTGGCTCTTGATGGACAATTATTCACAGCATGATGGATGGGAGGATTTTTTCGTAGTAAGGGCATATTGTGTTACATATTAGATTCTTATGATAATAAGTCATAAAAAATTAGCGTCTGCGAATTGGGCACGTCAGTGCAGTCTTTTTATATTCATCGTATGCATGTGTACATATTTATATGGAGAAAGGAAGTGATAATGGTTTCATAACTATGTAGTGATACAATTTTTTTAAGTTGACGCCAAGTCGCCGTAGGTATAAGTACGCTCTAATCTTCAATTTAAGTGATAACATCTAAAATCGACCTGCTCAAAACTTAAAGAGACTACTAAATAGTTAATAATGTGCATATTCAGCTTATTTGCATACTCATGATAACAGATTCAAGTCCCGATGCATGTTATTGTTGTTTTTGACGTAATGCCAAAAAATGATAGAAAAACGAGTAGTTTTTTATACATATGCAGTTAGTGATCTGATCTTACAAGATCAAACATGATCTTAGATCTGTTCATAACACGTGAGTACAGTGAATATAGGAAAAGTAACGTAGGAAGGAAGAATTAACCAGAATAAGAAATGCATTTTTGAGTGCGTTGTAAATAAAGAGTAAA
Organism: Sminthurinus bimaculatus; assembly: GCA_034698285.1. Classification (NCBI taxonomy): domain Eukaryota; kingdom Metazoa; phylum Arthropoda; class Collembola; order Symphypleona; family Katiannidae; genus Sminthurinus; species Sminthurinus bimaculatus. Next base: position 5,472 of record JAQIVE010002047.1, on the reverse strand, counting down.
CAAAACTTCAGACGTGATACTCATTACTCATGATCGTCAGTAGAAAAGTATACTTACTTGCATAGAATAAATGTGACTTGTATCTTAAGTAAGATACGATAATTCCATTCAAAATTCAAACTAAACCAAAGGCGTGCCTTAAATCCCAAAGAGTGTTTGTTGTTTACTTTTTACTTTTTTTTCATGTTGTTGTAAAACTTTTATTGATATTTAAATACAAAGCTAAAATGGTTGACAGGATAATGAGTCAAGTTTGCCCATACTGCAACATTATATTCTCACCAAAAGGTAAATGTGTGTGTTGGATATTTTGTAGGTATGGATAGGAAACTCATCGTCAGCGAATATCTATTGTCACATTCATTGAGTCGGCGTTATTGTGGAAAGATCAAGTGCAAATATGCATCCTGTGAGACCTTGAGGAACACAAAACACAAATGAGATTCAAATGGATTCTCAACTATAGTTATGTAAGTGCATTTTAACAGCTTATGTTCTCTTCCGAAGCCAGCACATAAGTCCGTACTGAACAACTTTTATTCACAAAATAAAATAAAACACTTCCATCTTTCATAAAGGATTGATAGCACTTGCATTTTTATGCAATATATGCATGCATTTAAAGTAAATATATGCAAATAAAGCTGCATCATCACTCTTAATTCTCTTGACCATGTATAATTTCAGTAAAAATCTTGTTATTTATTATTGTTTACTTGTAAAACCAGCATCAGTGCTAAAAGTAATACATAATTTGAATTAAATAATGTACATAATAATAATTAATAATACTATATTATATTGTATTATGTACTAACTTCTTTATATCAACAATGAAAAACATGTAAGTAGATATCATTTTTTTAATTATTATGTACGTAATATTAAGGTATTCAACAATATATGTAGTTACTATTCATCACTGCTGTACATTTATAATTTTGGAATTAAAACCGTAGCAATCAACGTATGGCTTTTTATTATAGCGTCATTGAAACCTTTTTATCATTTATTGTTAGCATTAAATTAATTAAATACCATCAATATTGATTATGTCAACTTACACATATATTTATCATTGAGGAAGGTGGGACACAGACAACGAAAGTCTGGATGTCTGTCTACCATGAAATTTGATACAGTATTTTGGAACATATTTTATTAACTATTAACCCATCTTCTATGGTATCCGAGTCATAGTACTATTGAATTATCGGTGTTCATCAAGTATACTAATAGAGGTACTGTCTATCCATTTATTGTAGGATGAACGCAATAGGCACTAAAATAAATAGATAGATAGTATTTTCATAGATTTTACGGTTTTACCTACATTATACATTCCTACTTACCTAAATACATACATTTAACAAGAAGTCATGACTTATGCTCACTTAACCAACTACTTTTGTAGACTATAGTAAAGTTTCGAGTTGAATTTGTTAAGGGTAAAAGTACTATGATGTAATGAGAATGCGCATAAACTATGTACTGTGTATTTGTATCTACTATTAGGTTGACATACTATATCTATATTAATTATAGGCATTTAATTATTTGAATGGCAGTTTTTTTCTAGAAACATGTTATGGAATCGGCCTTTCTCCTGTTACTCAAACTGAACACCAAAATACGATCAAAACTCTACGAATCTGTCTAACTTTCATGTCATTATAAATTAACATTCAAACCCTTTCCCAATAGCCGTAAATAATTTATAGCATTCAGTTTTTTGGACTATTTATAATTACATAGTAGAGATATTACACAATGGTTTTTTCGGGTTTTCTAAACAGTAATTTACTCCATAGACATACATACATACATACATATTTACGTATCGTTGGTACATTCGTACATTTTATTATGGCGTAACAAAAATGTGTCAACGATGTATAGGGTACGCACACGCACTTTATATCGTGAATGCCATTATATGCTATAACATCTTCATTCATACACATATTTACTTATTATTAAATACATATTGCTTTCTTTTTTAGAGTCATCATCATTTACGAAAGACACATTTTTTGTATGTCATATCACTGAACAGCTATCGACTATCTATTTAGGATAATATAATAATATGGAGTACTCGGGTGCAAAAATGTACCACTCACAAAGCTGGACTTGACAAACTACTCGACTGACTACGGACTACTGAATATATACACCGGCTGATTCCCTGTGAATGAATTTACCCTTCCATTACAACATGGTTCAAAATTCTGAGACTTTTTAAAATTTAGTCATACACTTTTTATGAGCACTTTAAAATCTTGGTACATTATTGCCCCCCCGACTACATACATTTAATTAATACGCACGCAATCCAATCTCATGCATTTTGTGCAGAGCAATTCGTTGCCAACTATCGGTGGGCAGTCTTCAATCTTCTTTGTTCACTTTTCCTCTGATATTTTATATTTTTGGGGGTAAACATTATTTTTGCGTAAGCATACGCAAGCTGAATTAAGCTGCATCTATAATATAATATTGTATAACATTATGCTGCATAATATATTCCTATTCTTTCCATGCCTCCTTCTACGTACATTAACATAGTTGGAGAAACGTAGTTTTCATTATACATTATAATACATCTGTACATTAACTGCAGACAGCCAAAGACGAGCAACTATGGAATACAATATTACCTTCAATTTATTTATTTGGCTACAACAGCATCATACACAGTGTAACCCACTACACCGTAACATGTGCATTTTAAGGCTTAATATTTAGCACAGGCTTTACATCCATCTCTTGGTTACCTCTAAATCTGCCTGAAAATTAACGAGCAAATCGGGCAATGGGTAAATGAAACTACATACACACATAGGTGTGTATAAGGCTCTTTTCCCATATTATGCTTTCTTACTTTTCCTTTATTTGCATCTATCGAGTTTTGACTATGTATTGCTACATGTTAACTCGCATGCAGAGAACAAATCAAATCACAATTGTATCTATGTCATCCCCTTCTTAATTGCCGTTGGATAATCGTTAGTCATAGGAAGTAGGCAGTTATTTTTGCAATGTTCAACGACGAGTGCCAAACACTTAACTATAACTTGTATAAGTTTATACCCAAAAGTCACATCACAATCCCTTACAATGTTTCCTTTACAAAATATACCTCGAAAACCACAATCAATGAGCAAACAACAACAAATAACAACAGTTAGGATGGAAACACAGCGAGTGTGTAGCTTTTGTCCACCAGTTTTTAATGTTGAGACACTTTTACTGTCACGATCTCACAACCGATGTGTATTTTGCGTTTCACTTTATATTTGGCAGTCGATGGCTGATGGTTCCCTACATGTAGTTTATAATGCTAGGAGCGTGAAAGAAAGTAAAAGTATCCAGAGATGTGTGTGTAAATGGAAAGTAAAAATTTTGTCTAAGGACAGCCACATTCTGTAATAATCATTTTGGGTAAATCTCTTTTGATAATGTTTAGATCGGGTCCAAAGTAGATGAGAGACATGCTGGAAAATTTTGTGGGCGCACAACATGGCGTAATTCCGGAAAGATTTAGTTGCCCAGCCTGAGTTCGTCGATACTCTTCAAGAACATGGGTCTAAAAATGAAAAAACAAATTGTACATCACAAACATGGAACACAAACAACGTGGAAACATAATTCTTACTGAAGTTACTACAAGTCAGTATGTCATACTGGTATCCAGTTTAAAATCACTTTAAATTGGTTATACATTATGCATACTATGGATTAAAACACACGAGTTTCATAAAAGCTTACATGATAATTTAAGAAAGTGTCTGGTGTTCTGTGTAAACCTCCGCAATGGCCTCGGCAGTAATTAGCATAATATCCCCTGGGGGCTATTACCCAATCATCCCAACCTAGATCTCTAAAATTGATGTAAAACCTTTGTTTACAGCAATGTTTCACTTTAGGGCTGCACTCCATAGCTCTCCTCCGACTCCTTTTGAAATTTGGAGCAGACTCTGTTTCCAGGACCAAGAATGGGATTTCAGTTAAGTTGTCCACTTGTCGTCGAGCGTCGAGGTCAGTCACAGAGTCAGACGTGAGTAACAATGTAGAATCAGCTTGGTGATGCTGATGTTGGTGGTGGTGACTATGGTGATGAGATGAAGGTGAAGGGTCATTTTCACTGCCCCTACTTCTGCGTGTAGAGCCACTATGACTATGAGTCATGTCTATATCACTCGACTCCACTGTACGACTATTTCTACTCGTTTCGCCTGATGAACTTGGGTACTCGTTCTCAGAACTATGGTAATGAGCGTCTTTATGATTATTTTTATTTGCGGAGGGCATCACATTTTCACGACTAAAAATGATCGGGTGGATCGTTGAACCACATCCCGAACAATCAACTAATAATGTCAGCTTGTTGCGAAGATTATTATGACTACTTTGATTTTGATGTTGATGATGATTTTGGTGATGGTGGGCATGACGAAGTCTGTGACGACTTTGTTTCCCATACCTGAATTTAATTTTTGAGAAAGGGCAACAAAACATTGCATTAATCGAATGTCATGAATTGACCTTATATTCGTTTCCTATTTCTAGATTCTGTACCTGCGTATTTGTTTGGATGACTCTAAAAATCACTTACCATTTCTGTACGACACTTGTGATATCCAGTTTTTGCCACCCTAGGGCCAAACCGTCTTTCCCAATCGTCTCTAGTTTATGAGAAACCACAAGATCCAACGAAACGTCCTAAAAGTTCAATACAAAAGTTAATACAACATGTTTTTGAAATACAAAATGTATGACTAACTCAATTATTGATTACACGGCATCATATCGGTTTACTCGCATAATTGTTATAAAATAATATTCGGTTTTAATATTCTCAATTACCGAGCTGTTGATATTGAGCCTTGGACTTGCATCATGTGAAAAATTTCCTTGGACTTGGAAAACGTACAACGTAATCCCTCTCGGGTGTAGAATATGACCAAAACGCCGTCTACAATTCGGAACAACATCACATACTTATTTATTTACACATCATTGCATTTATCATCCATTGCTTATGCTCTAATAATCTGAATCCGTATAAATAATATATTTAACACAAAGGGAAAGAATTACCCTATCGACGATCGATAGTCCATTTTAACCCAAAGATGGGCTTTTCTAATACGGTATCCCACACCGTACGCTTGATTCCCCGCATAGGAAAAGGAAAGTAGATTATGTCCATTTAAAACTGGTCCTATATATTTTAATACAAAGGTCATTAGTTCATTAAGATACATGTAGTGTTATTCGTACATTATATGGAAAAGTGCAGTACATATGGCTACATATTGCTTTCTCCACGCATAGCAACAGCGCAACCAATCGTAATAATTATTATCTGTGTATTTCACACACAATTATTGAAGGGGATTTCGTCAACTTTTATATGAAAACTAAGGAGCATCAAATACTCAATGTAATAAGCCGTGGTAGGGCTCT
>JAQIVE010002046.1:0-21524 GCA_034698285.1 Sminthurinus bimaculatus | reverse complement strand
ACTCACTGAGTACGGTTTGCCCCAACATAGGCCGATTTTCTGAAAAATCCTATTGACAATTTTCATTGTACCCTTAACATATGTATTTACATCCTTATATAAGTAAATTATCGGTTTAACTTAATAAGTTTCACGCACGAATCACAATCAAGTTTTCAGATATGTACATTTTTACAATAGGTATAGGGAATTCTTGATTCTTGACAACGACAATACATAAAATACGACCGTAATAGTAAGTATGGTAATCGTGAGCAGTTTGTTGTGACAATTTGTTTGGAAGACATTTAAATAAAGTATATACATACAGGTAATAATAAAAGGCCTGAATTGTGTACATTTTGTAGGTATTTTTTTGGTTTTGTCTCATGTTTTAGCTATTTTTACTGAGAGGCGGTACGACGTCCTCCTTAAGTCTCAGCTGATCCGAGGTGGGTTTTCCAGCGCGGGAATACAGGGCGACAACCACCACCTGTCCTTCAAAAGAGGCAGCGCCAACACCCACAAAACCTACTGACTTTCTCACCATCTCACAAAACTCTTGCGCACTCCTTGGGGAGCCCATGGGATCCTTTACAAAAAAATCCGTAATAATCAATGCATGAAACATTCCCGTGCAAAAATATCACGTAAAAATCAATAAAAATTTCCCGTACAAAAAATTCCCGTTGAAACCCATAAAAGCTTCCCCTGTGCAAATATCCCGTAGAAATCAATGAAACCTTCCCGTCAGAAATATTTCCGTCAAAATCAATAAGAACTGCCATAACAAAAACCCCCATAAGATTCCATAATAACCACCCTACAAAAAACTTCCATAAGAACTTTCGTACCAAAAACTCCCCTAAGATTACTTAAAACCTTCCAGTATCAAAAACCCTCATAAAAATCCGTAAAATTTGCACGTACCAAAATAGCCCGTAATAATTCATAAAAACTTCCAGTAAAAGTCCATAAAAAAATCCCGTACCAAAAATTTTCGTAAAAACCGGTAGAAGCTTCCCGTGCACAAAATATCCCGTAAAAGTCCACCAAAAATTCCCATACAAAAAATTCCTGTAAAACCCCATAAAACCTTCCCTTACGAAAATTTCCAGTAAAACCCCATAAAATCTTCCCGTACCAAAGCATCCCACAAAATTGAGTTAAGTTTATTGGTCCTAAAATTGACCTGTTTTGTTATTGACCGGTTGAACCTGGATATTTTTTAAAAAAAACGAGCGGAAAAATCCCGCTAAATGCGGGTAAAAAGTCAAAAAATGCGCACCTCCCAGTTGTAGTCCTTGATGTTGGAATACCACCCGGTGACTGCCGTCCTCACCGCCTCCTCCTCCCAACTAGTCCCATTTTTCACCTTGAGTTTGTCTAAAGGGATTTTGACCGAATTTTGTCCCGAGCTGTGTTCGCACATCCGCAGGTTGAAGAAGGAGCCCTCGGATATTTCCGTGGCGTAGGAAGCCGCCAACTTTATCAGCTATGTACACATCACATCCAACATAAAGTGTCACAATTTTGTCAGCTGTCAATACGCAACTTGCAAAAATTACGCAAAATTTAAAGTAAAAAGTAAAAGTGTACTTTTACAATCAATCAACTCACCTTTTGACATGGTGCAAGGAGGTTGAGGCCATGGAGCTGGCGGAAATTGTTGTGGAGATCCAGTCCCAATTGAACATGGGCAGGTAACTGTAGCTCAATCTCAGGCTCAAGAGTGCTGATGGAATTACGGTGATTATTTTGAGCAGGTGTATTATCTGAATTTGTGTTCAACGTATCCGTCCCGTTCGCCGTGCTCTTGATCCCGTTCACTTTTTCCATGCCTTGTGGAATCGGAATTACGTTGAGAAACTAATGCTGAGGATGAAATGCACAGTAAACAGTCAGTGAGGAGGATGGAGGCAGATAAAGAGGATGATTATCATAGTCATATAGTGAGGAAGGCAGGCAGGATGAGGAGCAGAAGAAGCAGCAGGAGAAGAAGTGGATAAAAATTCGGAGGGAGAGAGAAATCGAGAAAAATACGCAGAGAGGGAGAGAGTGAGGGAGATAAATGCGAGATAAATATAGAAGACACTCTCTGACTTGTGACTATGACTATAGAGAGAAGAAGATGCGGAGGAGATTGTAGAGGATAGATAATAGAGTGGGATCAATAGCACTTTTTCTTTCGCCCCGGCTTTTGCTTGGGCAAAAGTTGCTGTAGCAAGTATTTACGGTAGTAGTAAAAGCTCTATGCGACAGCAATGAGGAATTCCCTATTTCTCATGTTCTTTCTTTCTTTCGAGTTTCTTGAGGCTTCTCTCGTTTTTTTCTGTCCGCTATGCATATCTGCCATATACTATTATTACACCATCCACATCTCATTTGTATTTTTATTGCCGACTCCCACATGCACCAAACCAAATTACTGTGTGTAAAGTGTACGTACTACGTACAGTAAATAGCAAGTCCACCCTTTTAACAACAAGCAGTCCGTGAAAAATCCCACTGAAAGTTGGAGAATTGAAAATAGCCCGAATTCTAGATTGTTCATTATGCAGCACAATACAGAATGTTTCGCTATATGCTATATGCACAAAATGTTGTGTATCTTTCGTATCAGTTCGTTCTCTAATGGAACGGACAAAGTCAAAGCTGTATGGCAAGGCAAGGGATTGACAATAAAAATAATGGGAGAGATGCCCAACTTCAATGTCAATCTGCATCCTGCATCTTCTTCTTCTGCTTATCATTTTTGCCAAGTAAAAGTTCATAAGAACATATTGCACAAGCACTTTATGCATCTGTTTATTGTTTACTGCTTTTTATGGCTTATTCCGGGAAGAGAGGACAAAAGTGCAGATATTTACAACTTTTCTCCATATTTTGGTTCATTTTGTCCTTGACTTTGAAATCTCATCAAGGGTAAACTAAAAAAGTTGAAAAGTTTTGAAAAACATGGACAAGATTTCAAAAAATTGTAAAGGCTATCCATAAATTCTTGAATTTTTCTTTGAAAAAGAATCTTGTCGGGTTCTCTCAAAGTTTGACGCCGTTTGGTCAGATTTTTGACCAAAACGGCTTAAATTCTTTTAAGGCTCCAAAATCTTCCCATTCTTAGTTCTCTTTGATCAAGATTTCTTTAAGGAATTTTCTTGATGAGATTTCCATGACGATTTGATTCCCTCATGTTTATGGATTTTTAAAATCTCATCAAAATTTTACGAGCTTGATGATAGAATTGATGGAAAATTAAGTTTGAGGGAGAGAACTCGAGCTTTGAACCGTTCTGAACTCGTGTGTAATTTTTTGGAAGGCTACCAAACGCATTGTCACCGCTCAAAAAGCACAACTTGAATATATACATGCACATTTGTGTAATGTATCTGGTATTTTATATGTATATTGTGATGATGAATGATGATTAATGACAAGCCATTAGTATTAATATTAATCCTGAACTAAATCCAAGCTGAATGCGCATGAAATATGACACAACGACAGAATAAGATGTATGACTAAGAACTAAGAAAAAGCTTGTGAATGATCAAATTGTATGCTTTTAAACATGCATATTTGCAATACTTTAATTTTTTTATTCCGACTGAAGTTTCGGAAATCACTAATCGTCCGATTTTTTGAGCAGCAGTAGAGTTGGAACGGTAGTTGCCAGGACGACGAAGAGAATGACCATTGCAGTTAAAATGAAGGTTTTGATCAGTTGACACTTTCGAGCTCCTCTCAGTCCGCCCCTGCCCGATGAAGCTTTGATGAAATAGTTGATGTACTAAAGATAAAAAACACATTAGTAAATTAAAAATCAAAATTAATTAATAAAATTTAAAAAATTGATTGTCTCAAAAAAGAAACAAGAAAAGAAAAAAAATTATATCTCGATTTTCTTACAAGAAAATGAGCCGCAACAATCACCATAGCCTTGGTGGTCTCCTCCAAATCCGGGTCAAGTTCAAGCAGGACAACTTTCTTACTGGGGTCGGACTCGTGCTGTCTTTTACTTAAGGTCGCGATGCTCTTTCCATCGGTCATAAAAAGAAAGTTGGTCACATTTGAGGTGAACCGTTTTTTATTCTTTGACTGACTGGTTGAGCTTGAACTTGAACTTGTCGAGTCCCCTGCGATGACCTTGAACAAAATCCCTCCCATCATGTTTCGCGCCAAAATTGAGGTTGTAAAAAAGCGGAAGCCTTCAACCATGCCCAGCCTTCGGTCGTCACTTCCTACGCTTATCGACTGTATTATTTCATAATTTTTAAAATTTAGCATTTAAAATTTTATGTTTCAAAAATATTTGAAAATTTGTACATTTTATGAAAATTTTGGTTACACATACATTTCGACCCAATTCTTCCTTGGCAAACAAAAGAATTTGTCCAGATTTGTCCATGAACTTGATGGACGTTTCTGAAATAACAATAACGTTGCCATAGCTACTTTGCCCTCCGAGTGACGTCATTATGGCCAAGATTGGATGACCTTCCTCGGATTTTAAGTCGACCGAAAATAGTCCATTGGCTGACCATTGAAATAAATCAATTTTTTATTTAAGCTTGGAGTAAAAAGTAAAAGAGTGTTTTAAAATTAATTAAATTTGAAATTCAAAAAGACGCACGAGAAATTCCCTCCGAATCAAAAATTAAGTGCTGATTAGCTCCAATGGCCTCGTTGAAAAGGTCGAGAGAATAATTATTTCCTTGGAGCATTCTCATGGGCAAGACGTACATTGGGATGTAGTCTGGGTTTTGACCGTAGCCATGGAGATTTGGAATCGGATTCCGGTCTCTGACGTGTTGTGGTGTTTGGAAATCCGGCGGAAAGTATGGAGGCGGCTGTTCGTTCATTTCAATGGCGGGTGGCGGCTGCTGCAGCTGGATTCCTGGAGGACTTGATGAAACATCCATTTCGACCGTCTTGTTGAACGAGATCAAAAACCAAAAACCTTCAACCAAACTGCAGTATCCGCAAAACGATGGTGAGCGAGATGAAGTGAGACAATTAACGAATTGACGATTGGCACCCGACAAAATTGTCCGTGGGAATTTAATTGAGTTTGAACGCTAGCCGCTGAGTGGCTGCCACTCATCCATTCTAAGTTTTCAGTGTACATGATTATAATATGCTGACCATTGACTGACCTGATAATTAAATGAGCCGTATGCAAATTTACCCACTGAATAGTGATATTTCGTAACAATATTTTGCAAGTTGTGCAAAAAGACAGTAATGGGCACACTACATTTCATGCATGTATAGTGTATAGTGTATAGTACGAGATTATTAGTTGTAGTTGTATCCCGTACCAAAATATCTCGCATACTTATATTAGGTTTTATTGTACCAAAAATTGGCCCAGTTTCCGGTTGAATTTAATCCGAACCCTGCCTAATACACCCCGAAAACTATGAACGAACCAAAAAATGCTAAGATTCCGAATTACAATGACCTCTCCGCCAAAAAACCGGACCAATTTTCGGATGGACAATCCAGCTGAAGTGTACATACTACTCGATTTGCATATGGGATGTAATTACCTACCTCAAAGTAAGATGTGTAGCATCATTTAAGAGCTCTGTACAAGTAAAGCGACTATTGTCTAAAGTGCTTAACATGCCAACAGTCATAAAATTATTAGCTAATTTTTCAAAAGGGATCAAAATATTGGCCAGAATTTAGATGAAGCAATGTACGGCAAAAAACACATCTCTGGTTTTGTGCAGAAATAATATTTACTGTAGTTTAGTGCATACTTACGAAAGAAGTGCCCATCACTGGACAAAGGACTAGAGAATACCGTGAGAAAATTGACACCTGAATGTACCGTGTATGATATTATGGTATTGCTAGAATCTAGAATCTCACTTTCAAGTTCAACTCACAGCTCACAGCTGTTTTAATTAACTTTTAATCAAGCATGAGTATAACCTATATGAATAGTTTTAATATGGCACATAATACATTGTAAGTATGCACAAATAAAATAATACAATCATTTGCATTGTTGCTATTTGTTATAATATTTTAGTGCTTAAGTTTAATGGGGATTAAAATTAATGTTTTCTCTTTTACTTATTTGTATTGAGAGATTTGGTCCTATTTATATTATATATTATGTACATAAGGCCTCCTTTCGCGGGAAGCCATCGATTTTATCAATTTTAAAAGTTTTGAGTTTGAGCCTTTTTTTCTTCTCTTCTCTCGCTTGTATTTTGTATTGTACTTTACCGACTTTTTTGTTTTCACTCATAAAATTTTGGCCTCATAATTTTGGACAACAATCTAACTGAATTAAGTGAGTTGAAAGGTGTAAACCATTTAATTAACCACAATAGTTGTTTCTGCATCCAATTATAACATCAAAAAAGGTCTATTGACATGATAAATCGTGGATAAACTGCATTTTTAAAATGCTTCTCGATCGTCTTAAAAATTTCAAGAATGTCGTGGAGTAAATTCTATTTTGATATTTTTACCTACAATTATTATTTAACCTGACTGCATGCTCCATCATCATCATCCCTGATTCATGGCCCGAAATAATAGTACATGGTAAGTGAAAGAATTTATAAATAACTTACTGTCAACATTTTGTCTTCATCATTAGTCATTAGTCATTATTATAACAAGCAAAAGAAGTTTGTAATTTGTAATTTGTAATCTATAATTCATAATTAAGTAACATTTTTAATTGTGATATTTTTTGTTCAAACATGCACTTGAATCTTCCCTTTTTATTAGCAAGACCGAGTCATTGCCCATTGTACAAAAAAACATGCAAACATTGTCATCAAAAATACAAAGTCAATTTTAATGTGTTCTTTTTTGTTTTTATTTTACATTTTATAGGCTGCTGACTTGTGTACTTCCTCAATGATCAATCTCACACATTAAAACAACCACCATCACATCACATTACATTAAACATTATACACATCACAATGAATGACCAAATACTCGACGACTCCCTTCAATGGATCTCCCCATCGACCACAATAACATTAAAAACCGGAGCAACAATCACACCAATAAATACAAATACAAATTTAAATACAACTACAAATACAAGTAATATTAATTATCCAAATCCTAATAGCAATGAAAATGGTTCCTCTGTTCAAATGCAAATGGAATCTGGTCAAGATTCTGTACAACAGCAACAACAACAACAACCACCACCACAACGAATCATTATGAAGTCAAATGAGCAAGTCTTGTTTCAAAAGGATGTTCATAATAATCAAAATAATGGTCAAACTTCGAATTTGAACTTGAGCAACAATGAACAACTAATGGAGAGTGCGTATCAAAATCGGGTACAAAAACCTCCTCAACTACTTACAATTAATCGATCAATCAACAACAACAACAGCAATAGTAATAGTAGTAGTGGTACTAGTGGTAGTAGTAGTAGTAAAAATAATAATATTAATATCAACAATGACGACAACGAGGAAGAAGAGGATGAAGATGACGATAGCGATGAAGAGAACGATAAAAGTGACAATGAGGAGGAAGAAGAAGACGAAGAAGAAAGTAAAGATGAGCCCATTAATAATTATCCGTTGCCAAGAATGCCAACTCTCGGGTAATTAAAATTTTTCTAAATTATTCTAAATGCAATTAAGTATAATATTTAAAAAATGCTTTTTCAGAGCTTACTTTTACAACTTTTCTTTCAATATTATTTTTTATTATAATACTAAAAATGCTTATAATATGAAAATTGTTTTTAATTTTGCTGTTAAAAAATAATAATTGCCAAGTTAAAATTAAAAATTAATTTTTTCCCCATTTTTTTGCATTTTTAAAAAATAGTAAAGAGCTGTGTGTTGACCTAAAGCGAATAAAGTTGCCAATTTCTCCCTCCTCCGTTTACAAAATATTGACTGTGCCCAAGAACAATGGTTTGGGGTTCAAAACAAAATATGACCCGCTCCCGATCTCCCATTTTGCAAATCTCGTTCAAAACCACTCTTTTAATCTCAATTTAAATTCTCCACCTGCTATCATGCCCGTCAAGGTGGAAATAAACCATGAACATCACCTCGACGCCGACAATGATAATGATAATGACTTGGCTCTGGGCCTGGACTTTCTCCAGGAAGAAGAGAATGTGGAGCTGATGGATATTGACCTTGCTGATAATATTTTTTACAATAATAATGAACACGATAGTTTTAACGAAAATCTGTATGGACACCATTCCCTCAGTGAACATCATCATAATAATACAACAACTACCATAGCAACAACAACAATAACAGCAAATTCCAGCAGCTCTGTGGACTTTGACGAGATCTGCCGTAAAATTGGGAGGAAGCTTTTAACCTCTGGAAAAGTGTATTGTCCTCTCTGTTATGAAGTGTTTGACCACCAGATTCAACTAGCCTCTCATGAAATCCTGGGATGCAACAACAACAGTAAAGACGTTGATTCCGTTTCCGGGTTGATGGGGTTGGATCCCGGTCAGCGGTCATATTCCCCTCCTTCCGCTATAAATACACATAATAACCATGTCAGTAATACTTCCCTCGCTTCCTCGTCCTCATCTCCCGATGGCTCCTTTATGATCCCCCTGACAAAATACGGAAATACCACAATTTCCATCCTTCCGAGTCAACTGAAACCCGCCAGAAACCAGTCGCGACCTTCTCTTCCCGCCAAACATCTGCATGGGCACATGGCCACCAAGGCGACCTCAAAACCGCCACCCGCCAAACAACAAAAAATATTACCCAAACCTATTACCACAATTTCGGTCATGAACCCACATTCAAATCAAGGTCAAGGTCAACTTTCTAAACTCAAGATCAATTTAAATCATGCCAAGGCTCTTTTAACCGGACCTGGACCTGGACATGTATCTGTTTCCGGTTCAAACTCTGGATTGAGCCCTACAATGAAGCAAGTGAGAGGTCCTCGAGGTCCCTATCGAAAGAAGGAGGGGAAAAAGAGCCTTATTGAACAACGGAAGAACCGGGTCGTCCTCGGCGGCTTTTACTTTTGTCCCTTCTTCCCTTGTCAACAAAGATACTCAAACAAGGAGGTTTTCCATGGCCACTTGAGAGACTGTCACCTCCCGCCCTTTGCCCCGGGTCAAGCCATCATTTGCACACTCTGTCCGGTCACTAGTGAAGGAGCTCCGGCATTCGCCAAAATTGCCGAGTGGGGAAGCCACATATCAGGGCTGCATATTTCTTCAAAGAAGCCTGCTTATGATCCTCACCTAAAATATCGTCGGGTTCGTCGCAAAACCCCCAAAAATCAGGATCCACTTGGTCTCCCATCATCGGGGTCAAATGTCAATGTCAACCCGAATTGGGCAACAACCGCTTTGGCTGTCCTAAACGTGCCTCATCACCAGCATCAACTTCAACAACACCAATTAAGACAGTCGCTACAAATTCAGCAGCAGCAACAACAACAACAACAAAGAAGGCAGCAGCAACAGCAACAAGATCAAACTCCGTGTATTGTTAGTGTAAAAAGTGAATTTGGCGGGAATTTGAAAGGGGGTGGAAAATCGAGCAAGAAGAAGAAGCGGAAGGACTTGAAGGATCAAATCCCTCGTCGCCTTTTTTCCTGCCCTTTTAAGCCCTGTCCCAACAATTTTTTTGGCTCCTCCAAACTTTTTGACTCCCACTTGAAGAGTTTCCACGCCAGCAAGAGTAAGCCCCACATTTGTGCTTTGTGTCCCGATGGGGTTGAGTATCACACGCTGTTTGCCTGGGTCATGCACATTAGACAACAACATGTCCAGGAAGTTGGTACGTCATCCTTTCATTTACATTTAAATAATCATAATATTAATAATGATCCTCATGTTAAGCCATCGAGCATTAGCATTAGTACGACGACTACCAATCCTACTAATGCTTCTACTATAGGAAAAACATCATCATCATCATTATCTTCTTCGTTGGTCCCTCATCGCTCGGCACCTCCCGCTTTAATTCCACTGCCTCGACGATCCATCGTGAGAAATAATTCTGAAACAAGTCCTCTACCTCAATTTAACCAGAACCAGCCGGGTCAAAGTTCTTTCAACTTTTTCCCCAACCTTTGATCTACTTTGTACTTTGATCTTAACCTTTGATGACGATGAAGTTACAAAGAATTTCTTGTTTACCTTGAAGAAACTACAAGAAGAAAAATACATTCAAGTTACCTTCACACAGACTACATACATACGAGAGAGTAAAATAAATATTGTAAGATAATTGTGCTTTTAATTTTAGTTTAATATACATAATACATGTTATCATAAAGTAAAATATAAAGTGTATTATTATAAGTAAATTATATTAATATAATATAATATTGTTATGTTGCCATCCTATTTTCTTCAAGCAAGTTCAACTCGTGAAATCTGTGCAAGCTATATTATATTATATATTATGTAGATAATTACCTGTTACGAAAGTAAGTACAATTTTGATGATGATTAATTTTATTATTGCTGTGTATGTATTATATATTAAGTATTTTAAGTATTTTGTGTAGTGAATGAATTATTATTGTTTTTATTAGAAGGTAAAAAATACTTAATATTTAATATTTATGAACAATGAAGATGTTTATATGTATGTGTAATGTAAGCATAATATATTATGTGTGTGAATATTATGTATTATGTAATGATAGTTCCTTACCGGACTTTTTTTCTTTTTGTATTTTTCTTCCCACCTTTTACCGTTTGTTCTATATAGGACTTGAATTTTCTTAATTATATTATTAATTGATGATGATTAATGATTAATGAAAGAAAATAAAATGCAACTAGACTATGTACAAAATTATACTAAATTCGTATTGGGAATTATCGACGACATAGCAAAA
Source organism: Sminthurinus bimaculatus (assembly GCA_034698285.1). Lineage (NCBI taxonomy): Eukaryota > Metazoa > Arthropoda > Collembola > Symphypleona > Katiannidae > Sminthurinus > Sminthurinus bimaculatus. The sequence continues at coordinate 10,691 of JAQIVE010002046.1, read as the reverse complement.
ATTGTAGATGATAAAAGCTAGCATAGAATTCCAAATTTTTGAAATTAATAGGTTATAGTAATTCCTTTTTTAATTTTTACCATAGCTTACTAACTTTTAATACAAATTTAAATTGGTTAGTCATACAATATTCCATTTTAGTCAATAATTGATATTTTTTCATAATCAACCTCGAGCAGGTTTCAATTTTAGTATTTAATCTGCTGTCTTCTGTCATAATATACATATTTACTATTTAATTTTCAAAACTATGATGAATAATAATTGTTGATTATTGGCAATAAGTTCAAAAATGTGTAATTTTTACTAATCTAGAGGTTTATAAGGGAAAATTTCAGTTTGGAATTTATTTCTGGTATTTTAATTTTTAATGGATTTACATATAAAGCAAGATAGAGCTTCATGCTTCGTAATTGAAAGTTCAATTAAAATCTCCAGATCAGTTTCACATTTCACATACAAGTAAAATAAATATAATTTCTGAAATCAATAAGGAAAGAGCAAAGTCAATAGTCAATTGGTAGAATTAAAGTAATCGATATCGGTATGCTGACATTTTCCTCGAGCACGTGCAGATTATTAAGAGTTAAAAATATACATAAAACCCTATAATTTTAGTTGAACTTTGCAACATGATAATTTCCGTGCGTTGGTTGCTTTGCCGATTGCCGATCAAGTGAGGGTAATAGATGAGAGTAAGTCACGCGGGCATTGAGCTAATTGCCCGGGGTTCGTCCTATTTTTTTCCCCATGCTATTTATTGATGCCAGGGTCATTACTAGAATTTGCTTCCTTCCTAATGCAAAATACTACATAATTACCCAACCTGAAGCTCATACTTGCATTTTTTCAATTGCGGTTTGCTCTATTTCAGTAGACTTGGTATCATGTCCCTCCGGATGAGATACCTTTGGTGGATTTTCCTCTTTGGGAAAGTTTCCGGCTGCTGCCCAGCTTTTCCACTAAAATTCCACTTCCGGTTCCAGAAATTCCACTGTAAAAGAGGAAACGGTCTGTTTTGTCCCACACAACCAATATTGGGAGATAATTTCCCCCCAGGGTCATCACAACGCTTTTGTCCACCTCCTTTGTCCTACTACTTTACCTTCGTCTTCCTTCTAAGCCTGACCTGTCTCCTATATCAAATTGCCTCCCTCACTGACCTCTTTGTCCAAAACTCGATCACTAAGTTGAGCAACAGCAGCTTGATCTTTGACCAGGTCATCCACGTGACCGCTCTGTCCGCCCACTTTCCGGCCGACATCCTTATCCGGACATTTGCCCTCTTTTCCATGTCGCAACTTGTGGAGCTGTACAACATCCTGGATTTTTCGGAGAAATTTGAAAATTGTTCGTCGGTCAAAAAAGGTCAAAGTTTGACCTCGTCACATAAAAATTGGTATTTTGGGGTCAGTTTTATCCTAGGCATTTATTGGCTTGTCCATGGCATGGTCAACATTTACCGCTGGGACATTTCTTCCCCGGACGAGATAATTACCTTTTTATCCTCCGGGTTTTTGCCCACAACAGTTTGGATCAGGAGGCTCACGTTTGTTCTTCAAGATCTCCTCATCTTCCTTTCAATCACGTTCGCCTTCCTGTTTGTTACCACGGTCGGACTAGTTTTGGTGGTGGAGCATGAAATTTTGGTCAGGGAGTTGGTGCACAGGTTTGCCACAATTTTAGATTTACCAGCAGATGGTAACAAAATGGGAAAAATCGTAAATGGAGCGACGCCAAATTTTTTTACCCTTCCCTTGACAATGACCATGATGGAAAAAATTGATTTCGAGAATCAAAATTGCGGTAAAAACGAAAGTTACCAAAGGGGTCCCGATGGGAATGGTACCACGAGGATAATCTGGAAATCGAATGTAGATGAAATGAAAATAGACGTTTTGCACCACCACTTTTGCGAGCTGAAGCGCGGATTTGACCTTCTTTCCCGGGTCGGCGGAGTTTTGACCCTCTTCATCCTCTTCAAAACAACGGTGGACGTTTTATTGTGCGCCGGCGCGCTGACAAAACCCAAGGCCGACATTTGGAACACGCTCTGGGGGTCGATCGGCGCTCACAGTTTCATCGTCATCTGTTTTCTCGCTTCTTGGGGCGAAAATTTGACCGCAAAAGTTTGGAAACTATTTTTTATGACGAAGTGGTAAATTTTGGTACCACAAACTGTTTTGTGAATGCCGGAGAGAAGCGTTTTTAAATTTGGTCTTTTTTGGAACCGTAGGTTACGGAAAATGGAGAAAATTTGGCTGACTTGCTGTCTCGACTGCCGCCGAGGCAAACGGAGAAAGAGAAAAAGGTCGTCTAGAGTCTAGATCAAAATTTCTCAAAAAGTGCAATTTTTGGTAATTTTTTAAAAAATTGCATAGTACCACATTTAAATTGAACGTTAAAAAAATCAGGTCTACCAGCTACTGAAATGGGTGTCCAAATGGAGGTGGAAATTTACAGCGCGGAATTTTTTCGACATTGACCACGGACTGGTGCCAGTGGTAATTTTACATTTTCCCCTACATATATAATTTAATGGGTACCACAAGACTGTAAATTTTTTAGGCAGTTTTGTGGTCAATAATATTTTTTTTACATTTGAATCCATAGATAATCGGGACAATATTGACCTATTTTATCTTCCTCCTCAATCTAAAAAATTCGGATTGACCCGTGCAGCAAAAAAAGTACGAAAAACGGTCTAAAACATCCCAAACACTCACAATTTACCAAAGTTTCACCACGTTTTTCATCGCTTTCGAAGCCGACCGAGAAACGACATATTTGAATTATCCTAAATTCTCAATCTTCAAAAGGAAAACGGAGTAAACTTAAAATTTGACCAGGTTGGGTCAAAACAGGTCGACAGGTCAAAAACTATCAAGTTGACAAAAAATACCGTATTTTTTGGTCGTTGGTACCAGAAACCAGAAATATGCACCGAAAATACCTGGGAAATTTTTTTTGAAATTTGTTTTAATAAATGTAAAAAAGGGAAAAAATTTCCCAGCATAGTTTAAGTAAAAGATACGAAAAATTAGCAAATGGTAAATTAATTAAGCGCTTTTATTCCAAGCTTTTCAACTTTTTTGACCACAAAACTGTTCCAAAGATGTTGGCAACAGCTGGTGAAGAAACGAATTATTTATGGAGATGACGTTGCCATGACAAGTTGGACAAGTTGCAACTCCTGATACTGGTTGTTTTCTTTTGACCACAAAAATGTCCAAAAAATTTGCCAACGACGCGCTGTGTTCCAACTTTTGTTTTGTTATAGACACATGAATGACGAATGGGCCTCACGGCTTACTAGGATTAGGACACCTGTCACACAGACCAAACTCGTCGTGGACAGAGGCCCAAAAACAGCACTCATCTGGTGCTACGCAGCTATCGTCTGAGTCGCACTGCTCTCCCCTTAATAATAGAAAATTCGTCACTTTTATAAGGACATTAAAATATTTAATACACATGGGGAATCTAAACACGAAGATTTTTGTTAGGAAAATCCATGTAAATTTGTGTGTACTGTGTACTGTGTACATTACTTACTTGCGAAAGTCATAAAACCACCACGGAGCCCCCTCAGCGCGGTCAAATTGCCCTGCAATAACGTACAGGGCGCATAGCGCTAGAAAAAACAACTTCATTCTGCCCAACACACTGATTTATGTATTTACGCGTTTGGTTCTGTACAAACTTTTTTTGCATGCAAAAAAACCGGACAAAACATATACAACAAATAATTAGCTTTTATTCAATGATAATTAATATTGAATGATACTGAATGATAATGAATGCAATTATTGTGGAACAATTAGTAGCCCCAATCATTTTTATTGTTTAATCGTCCTTCATACATAAAGAGAAATGGAGCGGAGTAGCAAAAGGGAGGATAATTAATAATTAACCATTTTTAAATGGACTTAATGCTAACCCGTACAAAAATTTCCTGCATAATTCGGGCCGAAAATTTGCCGACACGCCAGAAATCGGCCGAATTTTGCGGGATTTGGCGCAAGGCCGAAAAATTCTGGCCAAATCCTGCATAATTCGGCGGTATTATGCAGGATACCACAGAAAAATCGGCCAATTTTCGGCCGAAAAATCCAGACCTTTTTTTTGTACGGGAAGTTTGTAACAACACAACGACTCACAACGAAATTTTGCAACTAAATTCGACCTGAATGTCAACCCGAAATCCACTTAAAGTTGGCCCACAACCTGAATTCGGGCTTTTTGTCCGAACTCAATCGAATTAACCGGCTGAAGTTTCATCGACCAAATTCGGAGTTTTTTCAGCCCAAATTCGGGGTAGTACAACTTAACAGAATTCGGCGAAAAATATGAATAAGGGGTCAACGAGGCGGAGTTGGATGAGGTCACCTGAGGTCAAATGAGAAATCTGCTGCTCTTAATTCATAATTGTCCTTCCTATTGAAATAGTCGGAGAAACCTTAGCGCTTGTTGAATTGCTTTGATTTGGCTTATGAGGGCACTTAAATTACATACTGTAAAGTGCTGAGAAAATGTTTCCGGGAATATTCCCAGGAACTTTGAATTTCGTCACAAAGAAATGAATTGGTTTTGGCTCTGGTTTTGTTTTCTCTTGAAGCATGAAAAATAAAATACCCAAATGTGTGCATTTTGTATTACATATTATGATGTATTATGTATGTTGAGCGTGGAATGCATGCAAAGTACAAACACAAGAATAGACCAAAATTGTTACAGGCAATGGAGAAGTGGTCAGGGCAACAAGTTGGTTAAATATAATACATTTAAATAGTTGAATATAAATTGATTGTATGAATGTATTAAACTTTAAACTTTACTTTGACTTTCCACGAGCATCCTTGACCGTTGACAACTGATCCATCAAATGTGCATATTTTGTGTCATCTGTATTCACCGCATGTGCATCTCCATCCTAATCCATGGAACTTGACCATGGTACAGCTTTTGCCATCCAATTCAGCATTCAGCAGTCCACACGACACACACTTAACACACGAGAAACTGGTTTGGACCGTCACCTCACTTATTGTTAGATATATTATGTACCCTCGAAGGATAGTTTATATTTAATATTTATGAATTTATTTATTCATCCTCTTTTTTCACCTTCTTCTCCGTCTTGGTGTGTGTGTACTCGATACTCCATCATGTTTTTCGTCCTCATAATAATATCATATTGCAATACCTACAGTCTTTTTGTCCAGACAAATTCCTCTCCAGAAAATAATTATTTAGATCTCCCTTTTGTCCAGTCAATTTCTTCCTTGTACTGTGTAAATTCCTGCATAAATGCTTGACTGCTATCTAAAAGGCTACAAGCTTCAGTTTGTGATATAGATGGCTAAAATTTTCTAACACTGTAAAATAATTGACCCGCTAGTTTTGAGGTAGAAAAAAAGTAGGATCAAAATAAAGAGGTAAAATGTTAAATTTTACGTTTGCAATGACTGATCAAGGAAGGGCCGAAGGTGCGTGTTTTTAGTCAAACTCAACTTTTTATTTTTTTTAAAAAAAAACTGGAAGTTGGTTTCATGTATAATAATTACTGGAGAAATTTTGGTTGGATTCAGATTTCGGTCACTGCAGTTCGACTTGGCGGGAGTTTTGGAACACGTACAACTCGATAGACAATGAGGCTCGGCTGGTTGTCTGTGTCATCGGCTGCATCACCAACTTTTTCAATTTTCTCGTGTTTAGCCACAAGTCGATGAGGAATCCAACGAATGAGATTTTGATGGCGCTGGCCATCACTGATTTTTTGTGCGTCCTTCGAAAGGCCATTGATCGTAGTCTATTTTTTTACCGGCAACATCACGGAGATGGGCGCTCCTCGTATCAGCAGACCATAGAGAATTTGATCCAGGAAATTTGCTTTACTGTAAGAAAACTCTGCAAACAAAAATGCCAAAATTTCCCTACCAAAAAAATCTTATAAAATCTCATGGAAAATTTATGAGGTTTTACAAGATTGGCAATTTTTGATGAAATTTTCATAATATTTCATCTACATGTGATGAAAATTGATAAAATTTGCGCCAAAAATTGTGTCACAATTTTTTTCTAAGGGTTGATGCAATTTTTACCACGTTTTTGACAGAAAAAATGAAAAAAATTTGATCTAATCTTGACAATAATTTTTAAGTGTTAATTCCTCAAGTTTTTTTACTTCCGACAAAAGTGCTAAAAGTTCATTGTTTGGCAATGCTTTTTGAAATTTTGAATTTTGTGAAAATTTTGGACAAAATCCTAGAAATCCTAAAAAATTAACGAAATTCTGATGATTTTCAAAATTTTTGAATTTTCAGAAAATTTCATGGAAAATTCTAAAATTTTGTTAACTTTTTCCCGTCTGTCAGTTTGATGTAAATTTTATGAAAAAGCTAAAAATATAAAGATCGGTGCAATTTATTGACCTGCCCATTGCCCATGTATGACCTATTTTTCTTTGACCTCTAGACTTTTCACACATGGTCAATCTACCTGACCCTCCTAGTTGCCATCTGGCGGTATGTCGCCGTAATTCACCCGCTCCGCTCCCGAGTTTGGTGCACCTGGCGGATGGCCAAGCTGGGGATTTTCCTCAGCATATTTCTCAGCTCCCTCCTCGTCCCGCCAATGTTCATCGGGGTCACGATCAGGAATTGGGCCGATTTTATCCCCAAAGCGGGTAACAGCACCCTTCAACTGTACAACAAAACCCAGAGCTGGAGCGACGTCCCCGCACCACCCCTTGCCGAAAACGACTACGTAAAAATTATCAATGACACCCTCATATCCATGGATTTAAACACTACCCTCGTACCTGCAGACTTAAACGATACCCTCATATCCGCGGAGCTAAACGACACCCTCGTATCCTCGGAGCTAAACGACACCCTCTCAAACAGTACTTCTGACATGATTTTTTCCGTTTATTCTCCAGAAAACGTGACCTTGACCTTAAGCCAAACTCAAGATGACCCTCCTCAGCCAATTTATATAGTCACCCCGTTACCCCTGAAAAGTCCGGAAAACAACAAAGACAAGGTCAAGTTGGACTACCGAAAGACCCAGACCCACTTTGGCGGGATTTTGGCCCTCTGGATCCATGGCCTGCTCATCAAAATCGTACCCTGTGTCATCCTGACCTATTTCAGTTTGGCCCTCATGGTTGCCATGGCAAAAGCCCGGAAAAATCACAACAAGTTGATGCAAGACCAACGGGAAAATTCCAAAACCAAATATGACCATGACAACGGTCTGCACATGCAGGTCAAAGGTCAGGTCAAAGGTCACAGATATGTTCGGAGCGAGAGTGGTGTCAAGTCAAAGTACTCATTGTCCTGGAACGGGAGAACCCGGTCGAAGCGGAAGGGGAGCGGTAAAGAAGACGAAAATTCAAGACAAGGTCAAGGTCAACGTCAAGGTCGAGGTCAAAGGCCACGGACCTCGGTGCAGGAAAAGCGGGAGCGGGAAGATTTTGACCGGACGACCAAAATGTTGTTGATCATCCTCCTGCTCTTTCTTCTCACCGAATTCCCCTTTGGCATCTTCTCCATTATCAACAGTGCGGTGGACTCGTACGAATTTCGGATCCTTTGCTATGAGCCCATCATCGGTTTTTTCAACCTCAACGAATACGTCAGCTCCGCATCCTCGTTTTTCATCTACCTCCGAATGTCCGAAAATTTTCGGGTGGCTTTCCTCGACATCTGCATGCAACTCCGTGACCTGTTGCCCTGGACGGAAAAACGTCGGCAGAGCGAGGTCAATTTTTTCATGTCGCCCTCAGGTCGGCCCATTCCGGGCCGGGCAATCATGGGCATGGTGAGGAGTAGCAGTGCGCCCGTCCTGGGGATCACCCATCTGGTTGCGAGGACTTCCGAGAGCCCAGTATAAAGAAGGTCAAAAATATAAAACGGTTGACCCGATTTGACCTTTGCTTTTGGTCAAGGGTCAATTTGTCCATTTGTGTTCATTCTCAAAGATCAACTAGTTACCTATTGTATCGTAGAATTTTTTTGGAATAAAATATTCTTCATTTTTTTCGGTTTGCCTTTTCTTACTCGCAATTCACAATTAGCATTTCTACATTGCAGTCTAGAATTTCTTGGGCTTTTCCTTCTTGTCTGTGCAGAATTTTGATGGAGCAAGAGAGAGGACAGGGTAATTTGTGATTTGTATGTACAAAAAGTGCTTTCAGAGATGTCTTGGTAATGGCAAGAAGTTGTCACGCTGGGAACAGATATAAAATGTAAAAATGAGGGTACATTTGCGAATATTGATGATGAGTGTATGCAAATTTGTCACTGAAATTGGTCAGAGAATTCGCACCTTTGTACAATAAGCGGTACACACCATTTTATAAGTATTTGATTCAAAGGCTTATGTAAAAGTTGCTCTCCAGCCTTGCACATTTTATTTTCATTCATCACAACGAAAGTGTATGTGTGAGAGAGAGAGAAAAGGAGCGCTGAAAGATTCCACAAGAAAACGAGATGAAGAGCACGTAGTCAAGTTTCTTTTACTTGATACCACTGAATCCTGACATTTAGTGAGCAACAAATCGATGTATCTTCAATCTTCATTCAGAATATGCACAAAGCATCGTTGTCATGATAATAATACCACAATTTTCAAATTTTGATGAAAAAAATGGACTTTTTAAGGCACATCACAATTTTTTATTTAATATTTTTATTTATTTACATTATCAACGGCTACGCCGGCAGAAACCGACCCGCAACTTTGCTACGGTTTAATTTGTGTACTGGTTCCATGTTAGTATTACATTCGCAAAACTCGGTGTTACTCTGGTCGGGACAGTCGGCTAGTGGAGAATTTTCGACACATTGCCATTCGCCTGATCCATGATTTTCCCCGCAGTCCGTTTTGCATCCGCGAATCGGGGAGCAAAGGTTCTGAGTTAATTGATACCGGACAATCCCCTTGACGACAGTTTCAAACTGTTCGGCTGAAATTGACAGAAACATTATTATTGTCAAATTTAAAGCTTTTATGTATGCAGTTTTTAACGTACCCTTACAAAAATCTTGTCAAAAATCTCATGAACCGTTGACACGGTTTTAGTCAACAATCTTGATCCAATTTTGATCAACTTTAGATAAGATTTTGACGAAACGTCATGAAAATCTCGTCAAAAATAGCAAATCTTGTCAAATCACATCAAATTTTTTTACGAGATGAAATGAGATCTTTTTGTAAGGGTACGCTCTTTTTATTACAGTTATTATTAACGATTATCGGGAAAAGGAAATTAAACGCCTACAGGATGCTTTAGTCAGCGGGATTTTCCCGATAGAAAGTGGACCGCATAAAGAAGACGAGGAGCATTCGGCCTTCTTGCTGTGGTAGTCGCAAGAGCAGTAGTTGTATGTAGTTCCAGTTTCTGAATCTGCGCCCGCCAGGCACTTTCCGGAGTATGCATTGTGTGCGTAGATACAGTCCGCATTGCAAAGGTAGCATTCGGCGTTGACAAAATGTAAAGATTTGGGGCTACAAACAATGCCCACGGGGAACGCCACGGGGCCGATGGAATAGCCTGGTCCACAGTCAATATGGATGCTCCCAATTGCTGCAAACCATCATATCATATCATAAAATGAATAGGCCGATGGTAAAAATTTGGTCAAAAAATCTCATGAAATTTCGATCGACTTATGATGAGATTTCGATGATATTTCATCGAATATTGTCAATCTTGTCAAACATCAAATTTTCATCAGATTTGATAAGATTTTTTCCTAAGGGGATATGTATGTATGTATGTAAGCGAAAGCTGACAAGGGCACTTTGCGACATGTTGAGAAATGCGACAATTTGAAATGAGACCTGCCCTTGTTGCCGGTGGTAGCCCTTGTTGAGTATACAAATAGCCCGGAACCATTTCTATAAAAAAATCATAAAGACCCGCGTGAAAGCCCCCCAAATTTCCAACATTTGCATAATCTTGACCTTTTAAGGTCAAAGTGACGAAGTGGGTCACAAGGCGGTCAAAGGGAGGTGGATGGTCATATAAATCGAATCAGCTTCAAATTCAAGTCACGTTTGTATTTACAGTTTTCCGAAACTTATTGTGGCCACTTTGACCCAACAGGTGACCTTAAAGGGTCAAAATGATGAGAATTTTTGAAAGGACACCGCACGATTTGTTAAAGATTTCCCTTCCTGACCGATTGACCCCAATTTTTATTTGGAGACACCTGGGTACATTCGAAACAACTTTTGTCAAGCAACTTTTCTCGGGATTTTTTCATTTGACCTCCAGAGGTCACCAAAATTAACATTAGGTTAGGACTTAAATTCCTCCGATCGTCTTCAAATCCGGATCAAAAAGATTCCTTATCTTGTCCTGATTGAAGTTGAAATGGAACATTTTTTGCTTATGTCAAAACTGTGACCTCCAGAGGTCATTTTGTTCATTTTCACTAGATTTACAATAATGACCTCTGGAGGTCACAGTTTTGACATAAGCAAAAAATGTTCCATTTCAACGTCAATCAGGACAACATAAGGAATCATTTTGACCCGGATTTGAAGACGATCGGAGGAATTTAAGTCCTAACCTCATGTTAATTTTGGTGGCCTCTGGAGGTCAAATGAAAAAATCCCGAGAAAAGTTGCTTGACAAAAGTTGTTTCGAATGGTCCCAGGTGTCTCCAAATAAAAAT
>JAQIVE010002045.1:0-21526 GCA_034698285.1 Sminthurinus bimaculatus | reverse complement strand
GGATTGAATTGCGACGCACTGGGCATTGCATTGCGTGACTTGATTTTCATTCCGAATTTGATTATACAATTACGTTTGGAATTTTCTCGGTCTCCGTGTGTTATGTATATATGCGGTTTGCCATCAATGACAATTTTCAGTAATATTCAGTTCGAGTTCGGAGTAGCAAGACATTCACAATATTCACATATACACACGAGACCAACGACAACGACAGAGTTGTAATGAGGTCAATAAGAATAAAAACCAAGTGCAAAAAATATAATGCAGACAATGATAATAAAAATTTGTTTGCACTGTGTATAATGTAGTAAAATATAAGCATTGTATAAGTATAAAAATAAATATAATATTGAGAGACAAAAGAAGAAGACGGGGAAAGGAAAGCAATTTTCCATAATAATAATAATGATAATAACATCTTGATTTTCGTCTTGAATTTTATTAGTTTTATTTATATTGCATAGTTATATAGTTTGCATGGCATACCCGTCATTCCTGCTTTCTTTTTCGAGTCTAAATTATTCATGACTTTGCCGTCGGCTCTCTTGCTATTACTTGAATTGGAAGATGAAGGCTGATGGAAAACAAGAGTTTGGGGCGTGCTGCTGCTGCTGCTGGCTGGTCCACACTGAATTTGAATCCCATTACTTAAAGCCAAGCCGTATTGCTGCTGCTGTTGATGTAAATTTCCGTGCTTGTCTTGTCGATCTCTCTCTCGACCCACCAGCACGGCCTTTCCACCACTACCACTACTCCCGCTCAAATTCTGGGCTTGATAATGATGATGAGACTCGACTCCGACGGAATGAGAGGAAGGCGAAGAAGAAGATGAAGTTGTAGTCGTAGTGGAAGTGGCTGCTGCTGGAATGTATCCATTGCTGGAAAGGACGGCCGAGGACGACGACACTTTAGTCAACTGAGCCCTGTGAATATCAAACAGAGAGAGAGAGAGAGAGAGAGATAATATTAGATATAATATACAGGTTGAATATTAACATTATCATCATCAATATGTTAATTGTATAGGAGCAAAAGCTTTGTTGGTTGTCCCGGATAAAGTTTATACAGTCAAACAATAAGTATATGGACTAAAATAATGATTATCACCATTATTAAATAATTTAAAACGTTTTATTAAATGCCTCGCAACTCACAACACACAAAACACAAATACGAGACATGGACATGAAAAGGGCGGTAAGTTCAAGGGGCATAAATAAAATGTGAAATACAAGTGTATAGTTTTAGTAGTTAGTGTATGTACTTTGTCAAGTTCAACTGGACTTGGACGCCGTTGGAAAGGGGAAATGAGTGTTGCTCAACTTGCTGCTGCTGTTGTTGCTGATGATGGTGCTTCCGACTTTGACTATTTCCACTGCGGGAGCCGACCACCCTATAAATTATGTTGTGTTGTTGAGAGGACGGCGAGGACTCGACGGCCGACTGCTGCTGTTGCTGCTGCTGCTGATGATGATGATGCGCCTCCTTCTTCTTGTAGTTGCCCACACTTCCGCCTCTCTGAAAGTAGAGGAAATGGAATGAAATTTACATTATTTAGATGTGGGCCAATCCTGTCACTTATGTGAGTAGGTAAGTAAGTAAGTAAGTGAAGGGTTTAGTGTGTTCCATTAAACATTGAAATATTCTTAAATTTTGTATCATCCTTAATTCTTAATTCTCAAGAAGCTATACAGAGTATGTACCATGTACCATGTACAACATAAATTATACATGAATAGATTGACACTTACCTGTAGACTGCCGTAGGGACTCGAAAGCTCCGAGTTGATCGAAGAACTGGTTAGGTCCGTGGGGATTTCATTGAGATCAGAGGAAGAGAGCGAACTTGAATCATCAAAGCTAAATGGAAAGAACAAGAGCAAAGAAGAAAGGTTTGGATTAGAATTATTGATTTAGAGCTCAAACATGTCATAAAAATAATGTAGGGTCGATTTGAGTGACCTTTTGTTATTGTAAAGTTATATATTTCAATTATTAGTGTTGTACACACACATATCAAATCCAAATCAAATCAGTTAATTTATTGAGTTAAATTTCGGCGTCAGTTCCGATTAACATAAATTTGTCAAAAATCTCCAATCAAAAATCGTTAGTAAATATTCATGCTATGTATGTATTATGTATTATACGACGTATTGTTAATCAAATAGTCAACCACTTTCTTTTTATTATTACGTAATACGCAAGTTTAGGCAAACATAGGTAAGAATACAAACTCAGTAAAAATGACGGTTTCAAATTGCCGGTAATTGCATTAGGTCCAATTTTCCCATTCACTTTGAACTTTGACGCCGTTTACATTTTCGTCTACCATTAATGTTCCCTTTTCTACACGTATAAATGAATTTCCTTTTATTTTTCCAATCACAAGAGCTCTGCCGAACGGCAAGACGCTTTTATTATGTATATTTAATAGAAGAAGATTGGCGAGGATGAAAAAAAAATCCGCAGTGTTCAATATATTGTGCGTATACAGTATATACAGTAGTATACAGATGTGCCTTTGAAAGGTTATTAGCTCCAGTTCACAATTCTAAGATAAGAGGCTCTTACACTTGTACATATTATGTATGTATGTATGAAAAGAATAAATGGTGAAAGATGAAACGTTCAAGTGAAGCACCGTGTTTTGATAAAAAAAGGAGACAGGGGAGAAGCCAAGTCAAAGACAAAGAAGAGACCAAAGAAAAGCGAAAAATAAAAACGACAAAGACTAGGTAGGACAGGATAGCGCCAAAACAAGCTTGATAGAAAAAATACGATGGAAAGAAGTCAAAGAAAATAAAAGAGGGAGAGAAGAAAGTTTAGGGGAAAGTCTAAGTGGAGAAAGACACAGATTTTTGTTCGGCGCTTATGTATATCTCTACTATATGTATAGTTGCATTATATCTACAAGAGCGACTTCTTCTTCTTCTTAGCCGTTGCCATTGCTTTGCTTTGCTTTGCTTTATTCATGAGTGAAGATCTCTCTTGAGAAATTCGATGGAAAATCAAAGGACCTTCACAAGTCATTTGAGGAGATTAAGTAATTTCCCATTTTCTCTGTATAGTTTTACTTCCCATACAATATACATACTTCTATCTACATCCTTACAATATATTTATATGTAGCCAACACTAATTACAATATATACATTGAATTTCCTCATTGATTCCATTATGGTGGAGTGACAAAAACACATTCATTTTGACGCTATATTCTTTACTTCCTTCCTTCTTTTGTATAGGAAATAGAAGACGGTTTTCGAATGTCAAAGCGAAAAATAAATCTGAAGTCAACTTTTTCCCGCTCAGCCTCGTTATTTTATTTTGTCCATAACAATAAAAATTAGATCTTTGTAATAAATTAGATTTTTTTTTGTAAAGTAAAACACATAATATTTGAAACCTGAAACAAATTTCATTATTTATCTCATACGCCTCAAAGGTATATTGACTGAAGTATAATACATGTATGTATGTGGAATGTAGAATGCCCATACAAAGTTCCAGACTTTCCAGTGTAACTCTGCCTGTGCATCTAACAACTTATAAGCAGACTAAAGTATTTATGTAAGCCCGAAATAACAAGAAAAAGTCGACTTTGAAAGAAAAACCTGGTGGACTTTTTTCATTTTGTAACTTCAGCCAACAAAAGCCAACGTGAAAGCAACCAGCCGCGAGCCATCTGAGAAGACTGCAGTATCCTTTTTTTCCAATTCTGTAGGTAGGATATTATTAGGGTGCTTCATTTGGTCAAAAAGTATGAAGTTTGATATTAACAAAAATCTAAATCATGAGCCTTTGAGTACATCTATGATGCAAAATTTCCTCAAAAAATTGTTAACTTTGATTTGACCTTGCTTGTAAGCTGAAAAAACTGCAAAAATTTCAAAATTTTTACAAATTTTTTGTGGAAACATGTTATGTATGTACAGAAGAAAGCTTTGTTGACTTCTTCGCCCCAAACTTTGAAGTTTTTAAACTTTTTGACCAAGTGAATCATCCCACAGGCTGGATCATCAACTGATCTAGTCTACTTGCTCACGAATTCATGAATATAATGTAAAAAGTTTTTAAATAAGCCACAGGAATTTTTCTTTTTCTTTCCCCACCAATTTCTCCAGAGACATTCTCTCAATTCTCAATGCCTCCTTTACACAATATACATACAGACAGAGAGGTACTCTTTCATCTTTTCTCCAGTCTCCACGTTCAAGTTCACATTCCAAATTCAAAGCAAGTACGCAGTCAACACTCGTGGGACTACTTTTGCAACCATTTTGCTCTACATCGATCAGCATCAAACGGCTAGTTACTCCGGTTTCTTCTTTTCGATAGCCGGTATTGCCTCGTGAGTTAAAATGCTCAATTTTAATTTTCTTTCTTACGTTTTTTCGACAAAGGCTAAAATTATAACTGCCAAATGTTTTTGTCCTTTCAACAAAGTCAAAAGATAAAAAACAACAGAGTACACATTTGCAGCTGAAAAACTGCACAGATACGCAAAATCCAAAAGAAGTCTATGCAGAAAATTGAATATATTCTATGATATGATGGGAACTCAAATACTTTTACAATGCAGGAAAAAGGGAGGCAATGGAAAACAAAAACATTGAGTTTCATGCATGAAATGATACGGCTCGGTGTGGAGAAGAAAGCAAAGGAAAAGTAGGAAGAGGCTGGCTTTTATTGCACTTTTTGGCGGTTGCCATTCACTTTCTCTCCCTTTATCCATCTCTCTTCCGCTCTTTTCTTCGCTTTCTCTTTCCTTCACAGTTGAAACACAGAAAACTCATGTGCATACGTATTTATGTATGTGAAGAAGTCTGGACAACTGTAATGGCTCAAGCTGTCCATATGTACATTTGGCTTCTAATTTACAGAGGCAAGTCAAAGGACATGGAGAAAGTAATAATACTAATAATAACAATGCTAGTAGTAGTACATAGTACAGTATAGGATTGTGCATTGCACATTGGACATACAGTGAAAGGGCAAGTTTTCCTTGTGAGTCAAACGTACGGGAGTTTGACTCATTCTCAAGGTTGACGGAGCCCTCGTTTTTCTTTCCGTCCATTCCATATAAATATAAGTACAAATACATGGTAGGTACATATACATTATACATCCATGGAATATAATAATAGATAATGGATTGCATGCAATAAACTGTGCGTAATACTCCCGTCCCTACTACACACCACAGACGACACGTTCAACGCAAATCGCCTCCGACATTTCCCTACACACATAAAGACGTAGACTATACATAAAATACATGGATAGTGCAAAAACCTTGTCACCACTTGTACTTTGGGTTTTTCTTGTAATATTATCAGAATTTGTTTTCGTATTTGTCTTCGTCCCCGTCTTTACACTGATCCTTTTTCTTTCTCGCAAACTTTGCCGTTCTTTTCCTTTGTAATAATAAAAATAATAGTTTTGACGCTGGTAGACTGACTGGCGACTGCCCCGGCGCTAATGATAATTATAATTGCACCAAGACACACGACAGTCCAAAGTATTTCATTGGTTAATGGAAAGTGAGTTTAGTGCGACCCTGTCGTTACAATTAACAATTATAGGACGAGATTGCAAAAAAACTTGATCTATACATTGGATACGACGAGCATCTACACTAGTAAAGAGAAAAGCAGTTTTAATAATATCATTTTAATATGTACACAGCTTTGAAAAGGCAATGAATTCAGGTTTCTCGTGTCAGGAGCCAAGAAAGGATGGATTTTGGATTTGAAAGAGAAGCTTTTAATATGAAAAACTAAGAAAGAAAAGTAATTAAATGAGAAAAATGTCACTTCCTTGACTTTAATTACGGCGAAACATTCACTATTTGCTGTTGCTCGTGAAAAAGAACTTGTTCTTCATCCTTTTACCCACCAAAATACATGCATGCATATTATAATATATTTTATATGGCTGAAAGGAAAACATGGAAAGAAAACATTTTTGCGTTCCTTGAAAACGTAAGGGAACTAACCTATGACAATATGTGTATAAGCTGCTTTTGAATTTGACTTTTGAAAAGTAACTAGATGGAAAATGCTCTAGATTCCAAGTTTCCAGCATTTTTTGATAATAATACCTTTAAAATTAAGGATTTGACTTGAACACATATAAAATTTGATATATGGTGTAATACACACGAATCACGAATATAATGCTCAACTTATAATGGGGAAGGTATCAAAGTATCAACATTATCCCTCATTTCAAAAGCCGTATTTTATATTGTCAAAATGGACTTTCCATCCGCTTTCTCGGCTTACTCTCTCTCTTTCTCTACATATATATAAAAGATATATTATACATACGATTTAAATCCGAATTTCATATTAATAATAATATTGTTATTATTATGGCGATCTAGAGAGAGAGTCTCAATTTTACCTTTTGGATTTTATCCGAAAGAAATATCGAGGTGATTTATGAACGGTTCTCACGTCACCACACACACACACACACAAACGAAGCAGGAGAAAGGTCGCATAAAAAGAAGGAGCATTACGCGTAATATAATATAAAGTCAGACGTTGAACATGAGCGGAGAAAATGAAAAGAGGGGGGAAAGGTTTAAAGAAATAAAGGTGACTACCTATAACTTGTATCTACATTCTACATGGTACATGGGAAATGGGAAACGGGCATCATATAGAACAGAAGCTCATGTAAATTTAGACTTTTAAATCGTACGTCAATATCCATTACGTATTTATCCCTTTCCCATGTTGACTGTTGACTGGAGCACCGAAGAAGAAGATAAACGACGACCAGAATGAAGAGCAAGAAACACTTTGGACAAGGAACTTTTATTCCTTATGGTGTACTGCACTATATTATGTTATAGTTTATAGTACACATTAAAAGGCATAGAAAAACTGCTTAGTTCAGTCGGACGTAAGATTGAAACAAAGAAATTCACTTACGCCGGCTATTTTTTCTACGTCCCTTCAAACAGGGAAACAACGCCGGATAAAAGACTGTGCATAGATATATTATGTAATATAAGGAGGATTACTAAATATATAACTGAAGCATAAAAGTAAAAGCATATAAAGATAAAGAATAATATGTATCCAGATTCGACTGCGAATCGAACCCAAGTCCAAAGCCGAATCAGACTTCTAAATGTGACTAAGAATGTGAATGTGAATTTATCCACAGTTACTCTGCACATATTGAGCGGACAGATGTTCAAACGACGCTGGATTCTAGATTCTAATATGCATATATACAATATACATACACAGTCTCTGTCTGTGCACCTTCTCTGCCTTTCTCTATTAGAAGACTTTTCCATCTGGGGAATTTGAGAGACTTGGACTATTTAATTTAATCGGACTCTCTTACTTTTCTCTCGCTCTCTCTTTTCCATTCATTCTTTATGTATTTCCCCCCATTTCCCCATGACTAGAGAAAGTCCATCAAGTTTTCTCCAGAATTCCCACGAAAAGTTTTAATAGTCTCCGGCCGTGGTTGATGTATCTAGGATACTCTTCCTGGTTAAATATATTTTAAGTGTATCAGTACTACTACTACTGATACACTTAAAATATATTTACCCAGTAGGCACTGACTAGTTGTGCAAGGAAAACTGTTTTTATACTGATATCACGAGTCATAAAATGTTACGCTGGTGTTACATATCTACACCTTCAAAATTCCACACCGAAAGAAATTGAAAGGAAAGTTGCACTTGAGGGAAACATTCGCCAAAGTAAAAGGAATACAGAATGCAGGAAAAGTAGAAATAGGGAAAAAAGAGTGTAATGCGTGTAATATAATTTGAGCTAAATTCTTATTGTAGATAAGTGTAGATGTTCTCAATTTTGGAAATTTGGGAAACGTAAATACTCGTTGGTCTTTTTTGCGAAATGGCACGGAATGCAATGTAGCATTGTTAGCAGAATAACTAGATTGATAGGATACCAATTTTCAGTATAAACCCTTCTTTAGTTACATATATGTAAATGTTTTTTGTCTCTGTTTGCAGGGAAAAGAAATGGGTTAACTGTTAAATATTTACTACAAACAGGAATTCGTTAGAAAAAATCAAAAGTTTTAAAGAAAAAAAAGCTGCAGTGTTATAGCAGTTGTTATTAGGTTAGATAATATTGAATTTTTTGTCTTTGCTTCACATGACACGCTCCACACGTAGTTACGAATGTTCAATAATATACAATATATTATGCATGACTCACCGCCCCTTCACTAGGCGACCACCTTTTTGTTTATCCCCCACCACCTTTGATAGATCTGGTCCACTCGCAACGGCGAGTAGGTACGATCTACACAATAATAATAGTATCAACAATAATAATACAGTTTAATTGGTCATTAAAGCATGTTTACTTAAGTTTAAGCCCGCAATGTGTTTCTTTCTTTAGTTATGAAAAACGCTGAACAATACAATTAAAATCGACCAATTAACCATCAAATTAAGTAGCTAGTCAACATAACACTTTTTTATACGCAAGGCAAAATTGCCGCTCACGATAGCTTCGCATGAAAATTATTTCCATTGTACCAACAACCAATTTAACTTCTATTTTAACACTTGACTAATTTAAATTAAAACTCGTTCTGTAGACTCTTTGATCAAAATCAAGAATCGATACACAAACAGCTCTGCATGCACACTGTACACTATACACATTGTGATAATGTAGATACTAGATACGATACGATACACTTCAGACAATTCAGTTAACAACGTGGTTCTTGGTTTGAGCAAGCAACAGGCAAAATTACGCAATTAAATTGTTTTCAATCGTTGTATAAAGCGAGATTCTTGTGGAAAATTAGGCCTTTCCTTTTATATTAAATTTTGTCGACTTTCCACACAAACTCAATTTCTATTATTCAATTACTTATACCGTAATATCATGCGTATGTCATATGTATATCTGACTGTATAATAATACAATATGCATACAAGTATGTTTTCAATAGGTGCCCCTCGTGGCTCTTCTCAAGCTAAATAAATCCCCTCCTAGCTTTCCCACAGAGGGTCTGATCCTCGACTCTGGATACTTTCAAAAGTCTTATCGTTATTATTTTATTTTTTCCAGAAGGACATTGAAATCATCTGTGAGAAAAGAAATGTGGAAATGGAATAGGAAGATGTTCGTACGAAGAAATAATAAGAATAGGAACAAGAACTCCATTTCGGATTTTGACTCCTATTTTTCTTTTAGCTACGTATAACTCCTATATACTTACATTATATACATCTACGAGATGGGATATGACTTGGAGAAAAGCGTCTTTATCCAGAGATTCTCCAGATAAAGATAATAATAATATAATATTTTCCATTATATATTGTATTATAAAGGTTCACTTCTTCTTCTTCGTCTTATTGGAGGGGCAAAGGAAGCAAAAGAAGAAAAGGGAAACGCTTTATCCAATTCTAGCTCCAGTTTCACTTTCACTTTTAGGTCCAGTTCCAGTTTCACATTGGTTTGCCCGGTCGCCTTATGCAACGCAGCGTGGCAGACGATGGACTTGGAAATCTTATTTTGGATAGGAGAAAGAGAAAGACCGGAGAGAGAAGGAAAGGATGAAAGCCGTGGATTTAATTGAACCTCGAATTATTCGAGCTGGCCGAGCATGAAATTCCATTTCACTCTGATAATTGCACTCAACTCGAGGACTCGCATTCTGACTGTACATCCATAGGTATACACTTGTATACAATGTAATACAGTTAGAGGGAAAGAGTCACATGGAAAATATTCAGAGGGAAAACAGAGAGCGAGATTCACAATCCCCAATCTACATAATATCAACCTATTTATACATACATACATGAGACATGGCACAAAGACTTCCGTTCTTCCGTATTCTTTCTATCCATTGTTGTTTTAGAAACGTCTTATACATTATACACACATAGCTACATGTATGTGCGCAGCGATGAGACTAAATGCACCAAAACATAATGCAGTTTGCTCATTCTATACACCGCGGCCAAGTATCCTCTCAAAAAATTCGCAAGTTTCCAAAGAAGAATGCATTTCAGCTCGTACATCGTACACCGTACACACACATCCAAAAATGTTTGCGAATTTCAAAGAAAATGTTTTCTCCTATCCGTATAATATGTACAATGTACATGTATGTTTGTAATACATTCTTTCTCTTTCCAGCACATACCAAGAACATTGATACTCGTCTCATGTCTCAAGACAATGCACAAGGAAGTTTTCAAGTGTTTACAATTTACAGCATTCGCAGCCAACTCACACTCCAGTTCCAGCGTGTTCAGTATGTACGTTCCACATGCATACATATTATTTACATCATAATACATATACGAAAGTAAAAAGAAAGTAAGTAGTCGAGAGACTTTTGGCTCAACACAGTCAAGTTACCCGATATTATATACAGCTCAGATATAAATACATACATATTGTATACATATTATGTAATACATACACAAACATAAGTGCCGACATAAGAGCCGAGTTCCTCAACCTTTGTCGACTCTGTTTACATTTGCATTAACCTTAATATTAGCATTAGCATTGACTCCCGAGTCCTGACCATACTAACATTAAAGGGATTTCCTATGTTTATATGTGTGGAAGAGCAGCCAATTTTTTACCATACCATATGCAATATACATGTAATACATACAGACAATATTTACATTTTATCTGCTAAAAACTCAACCCTTGACAGGTCTTTGGTTCATTTTGATTCGGCTCGCCTCTCCTTTTAAATTTGATCTCTTTTTATATAATTTCCAAGTTGACACTTGACGCAATATTAAATATTTGGAGGTTTATGACCCAGGATTAAAATAAACAAACAAGGTAGTATACAAATAACAGTAAACAAGCAGCTGGTATTATTATACCTTATACCGTTAGTAATTTATTTTATTTTGCTTACATCTCTTGTTTTTCCTTTCTTTCCCAGACAGTTGATTCAATTTACATCACAACTGTATTGACACAGCACAATTAACTATACACAATCGTATCGATATTATTTAGATCACAGTATCACAGAGCTTTCAGTGAATCCCTTTTTGTATTCAAAACGAGGACAACAATGCACTATTCACACAATTAGAAATCGACGGACAAAGAGAACAATGCCAAATTCATGTTGCTTTGATAAATACACACGCTGTAAATATTCTGGAGAATACATACGCACAATATTTTTATCCAGTGGTATTATTATTATTATTTCGAAACAGACTGTGCGTGTGAACTTTTAGAGAAGGTAAAACCCGGGGATAATAGTAGAGTAAGAGCAGAGTATTATAATACAGCTTTTCCACCACCACTATGTACTACTACTACCACTACTTATAATAATAATTTTATCGATGAACAGGGAAACTGCAGCAGAGTTTTGGGTGCAGTGTTTCAATGTTTCCACGGGTGACAATAGAAGACGGAGCTGACTTGGGAACAAGAGCAGGAGCAAGGGAGCAGAGCAGAGCAGGGGCAAGTCGTGTGAGTCCTCTCATGTCATGAGCTTGTGCCATACTGTTTGCATCCTCTCCTTCAATGGGTCTCCTTGCGTCTCTATTTCCCAACTTTATACTTTTATACTTCTATCCGCACGTTGCCTCGATCCTGCCGTTGTGCATGTTGTTCTCGTATTCTCCATCGCCGAATGTATTACAGTTGATATCTACACATAGCATAAAACCAATGGATGGAAAGAGAGAATACGGGGAATATGGAATTGGAATGGGGAGAATAGAGTTTGCTGCCTCTCTTTCTCTCTCTCGTATGCTGCCGTATGATATGTACTTCGGACCTGCTCAGACTTTCGGATCGATGAATTAGGGGTTCCAACTCTCTTCGGTTTGGTTCATTCTTTCTTTCTCTCCCTCTTTATCCCTCTCGCACTCGCTCTAGCTCTGGTTCTCGCTTTCCGTCTCTCTTCTCTCCCTGTCTGCATTTTTTCCGTACGGCAGTGGCAGAATATACATGCATATACGGCATGCAGTTGGAGTTGAATTTGAAGCCAGCCGTCTATCCACAATGTGCATTAGGCTCCGCATTTCCAATCTGAAGAGAGCAAAAACACTGTGCTCTGCTGTTCTGTGCACCACCACCATCATCCATGGCTTTGTTCCCCACCGAAAACCAAGTGCGAGGACGAATAATACGCGGATACGGGTATTACAAAGACGAATCCAAGTAGAAACATACCAATGAAATGAAATATTTAGGAGAACTACTTGAACTGTACATGGAGACTGTAGACAGTAGATAGATAGATAGTAGATGCGACACAACATACACAGGGTAGATATGCATGTATGTGCACCATGCATCCATCCATCCATCCATCCAACGAACCAACCAACCACCTTGTTATGCACCTAACTGAATTTTCAGCTGGAGATTTCATCCGCCACCCCATTTCCCCCAGTCAGCATGCAAACAGTGTACAGTATCTATACAGTAGTACATGTCGTATGTAGAACATATAGAATAGACACGCGGGCTAAACAACGACCCCATTGTTATTTTCCTAAAAAGATATATCCCACATATTTTGCCATTCCCTCCCCCTCTCCTCGTATTATTTTCTGCTTCCATCTTTAGCACACATACACACACAAATAATGCACACTGTGCACTTGTATTCAAGTTTTAGCCTTTTTTAAAATAAATTTTAGGCCAGTAATATGAAGCACCATTTTACAATTTGAAGGGAAAGTAGCAGAAATCGGGCATTTAATTGGGAAACGAACAACAAATAACAAGTTGTCAATTGCAAAATACATTGCACATGTACAATTTATGTATACAGCACAACTTCTCCGGGAAAAACCAGAAAAACCCGCAGGAATATTTTTTGAACGAAAATTGAACAGTAGCAGCAGCAGTGGTATTAAGTGGAATAAATATACATAGAGCCGGCTCAAAAGACACTTTTCCAGGAATGAAACCTTTTATATCTGTATTTTATAAACATGGTAATAATACTCCAATATTTTGTATTATTATTGGACATTTTCCATTATTCCGCTGACTCTGTGAGTATATTAAGGTTTTCCCGAGAAATCCACAGAATTGGTATTACAATAGTAAAAAATGCTACAAGTATATACAGTATATTATATTATTGTGAAAGAGGAAATGGAAACTTGAAAAACCGGGAGAGTAAAAAAAGGGTAGAAAATAATTTTCTGCACTTCATTCTGAAAGCTATATATTCCTTAGTAGATACACTTTAGAGTACATTACAAGTGCATATGCATGCATGCATGTATTTCGCTTCATAAATCAAAGGGAGAGAAATACGGACTGCATGAAAGCAGCTAGACCACAACAACTCAAAAGTTGGATTCAGCATAATACTAGAGTATAGATATAGATAGATCCATACATGGATATCCGTGCAATTCAGTGATGCATGCACACGGCATGTAAAAAGGGTGAAACATACCCGGTTACCTCATCACCATCAACCTCATCGTCGAATGTAGTTTCGGGACTACTTTTGGTTTCTATTTTCCATTTGTCCCCTTGAATATATGTAATATGTAATAATATACAACATAGAGACAAATGGGGGACTTTGGAACGAAAAACGGGAGAAATTCATGATAAATTCAGAATACTCTCCAACTCCTACTCAAACAAACTCTTTCCCCTTATTTTTCTCCGCTCTCCTATTCCGCAATTGAATTGAAATCCAGCTGATTTTTCGCGGACACAACTCGACGGGCTTCCACCTCATCCAACTCACACCACTGCCAATTTCTCCCCCTCAGGACGCTCTCTCTCTCTCTCTCTCTCTCTCTCTCTCATTTTCCTTTACGCACAGGATAAAACAACTTTTATCCCTTAATATTTCAGTTGCTGTTGTTACCACAGTCATTGAATTGCCCGTGCCTTGCCTCGGTGCCATTGCTATCGAAACGGAGAGTACAAGTATAAAAGCAAAACCGACAGCGAAACCGACGTCAGTCAGACAACGAAACAGAGCAGAGAAAGAGAGAGAGAGAGAGAGAACAGCGTGAGAAAATCATGTTATGCCAACCAAATCTCCATTCAGAATTCAGACCCGCGAACCATATGTCGTTACTTTTATATCATATTTTATTGCACAGACACCGTTTCTACTTCCACTTTTGCTCCTCCTGCTCCTTCACTCTGCTTTATTGCACGGTATTTCTGCGTTAGTTCGTCGCTCCTGTCACACAGAAGCAAGACAAATAATGTGCAATCTATCTAAAGTCTATATACATACAGTTACATACTCACAATCTACCCGACAATGGCAACAGCAACGACAACGACTCCTCGCATTAATTTGCGATATGACGTTAATGTCTCCTCTCTCACACACATACACACACAAGCATAGTACATAGATTACCAACGCATTTTATTTATTTATTTATTTGGCAAACCCCGTGGAAATTATGGAGCAGAACAACACCACACACTCAAATCGACAGTATTATATGTATGTGTTGTACGTATTGGATAACAGTCGTACAGTTTACGTATTGAATCGCGAAACGATGTGTGTGTGTGTGAGTGAGCAAGAAGCAAACAATGGACTTTTATCTGATATTCAACCATCCAGCCACCAACTAGTCCCCTCATTTCATGTCCATACCATTCCAGTTTTGCCGATGAGTCAAACTGAAGCAGAAATACACACAATGTGCAAAATAATGGACAGTAAACAAAACTAATGCAAAATCCTCGTCAAATATGCAAATTTCAGGCTCCCCTCTCTTTAACGAAACAACTTGCACGCAGAAAAGGAATGGGGTGCAATTAATTTGGGAATTTTCTCCTCGTCCATCAAATTAAAAGCGTTTGGTGCCCGCATCTAGGTACCTACTCGAATAATAAATTTGGCAGTATTTACAGTACAATAAAATTTCTCTCTTTCCCCCTACAAATGTCCATTTCAACTGTACCTTTTTACTTGTTTCGTTTGCCTGTTCTTGACTTGACAAACTTGACTGTCATGTCAATGTTGGGAATGAGAAATCTTTAATTATTCATCTGTTCGTTGTTCGATAGTTACAAAAGTTGAGCCGAATTAAATTGAAGCCTAACTGACGTTTGCATTTTTTTGCTTGCTTTCAACTTTTGAAGTCTTCAGCTGTTGACACCATCAAAAACGGCAAATCGGAAGGGAGAAAAATCTACAATCGATCAAATCAATTTATCTTTTGTGCTTCCTGAATTTTATTTTGCACTTGTACAGTGTACACTGTACAGTTATCTGTACTTTTATTTGCAGGAAAAACGAAAGTGCAAAATGTTTGTCCTCTCAATTTTTTGCTTGTATATTGTATACTGTATACATTTACATGAAGTTGAGTAGAATTTTCGATTTTTCGATTTACCTTCCAGTCCGTCGATAAGCGTTTCATTTTCCCCTCAGGTTTGCCTTAAAAAATCTCGAGGATTTTGCTTTTATGTCGAAAGTCGTCCAGATTTAGATTTTAGATTTTTTTTCAGGCATATAAAAGGTGATGACGGCGGAGAAAAAACGCATTTCCTCGTTTCGTTTACTCTCTTTTTCTGCTACATACCTTTTGCTTTCATAAGTATATACATATGTACGTACAATGTACAGTGTATGTACACATAACCGGATTGGATAAG
Organism: Sminthurinus bimaculatus; assembly: GCA_034698285.1. Lineage (NCBI taxonomy): Eukaryota > Metazoa > Arthropoda > Collembola > Symphypleona > Katiannidae > Sminthurinus > Sminthurinus bimaculatus. The sequence continues at coordinate 5,885 of JAQIVE010002045.1, read as the reverse complement.
CAGAGGAGAGATGCATAAAAAATGAAAAAAAAAGTCCGCTTAAAGTGTGTAAACACTAAACAGACCCAAATACATATACATGTACATAGGCCGACGTCCATTCAATTCTCCATTCTACTCAACTTGAAGATTATCAACATACATACATAAACAGGGACTCACAATCTGGATCTGAGTGCGGAAAAAACGTGAATATGCAGAGCAGACTGGAGACCTGCTCAAGAATAAATAAAAGCAAATCTCCTCAAGAGAAAGGAAAAGGAAAGCAAAAGGGAGAGACGTCTCACAAGTTACAACTGTATGCATATTGCATGGCTATAGCGTTCCTGTGCTCAAAATTTTTTCAAATAAAAGTCTAGTTTCAACTTTTATTTGACACGTCGTCCTATGTATATATTTTGATACGGTATAACTATAGTTATGCACCATGTATGGTATTTACTATTTGCCTTGAATAAATAAACTACAACTTTCACCACGGTGAGACTCTACTCGACTAAAGTGCTCTGAGTCTCTTGCTTTTGCCGTCTCCGTCTTTTCTTTCTTTTCAACCCGCCCGTCCGTCCGGCCCATCGCGTCCTCATCGTCATCGTCATCGCCGTTGACAAAGTCGTCAAAGCCCTGTAGTCATCGTCCTCATTTTCATTTTTATCACCATCAACTCTCCTCAATGCAATTCAACGCAACTCAACTCAACTCAGTTCCTCCTGTTTACTCGACGTATCTGCATCCTGTCATGAAAACTGATTTTTCCAGGGTTCCTTTTCATTTTTTCCCATAGAAAATGGTAATATTATTCTCTTTTTTCAAGTATCACAAATATGTACAATGTACACTATATTCTAAATACATTGTAACTATACATGTTTCCGTGGAACGCTGCACAATTCCCCGCTGTTGACATTGCGAGAAGCGGGAGAACTTATTTACACAGAAAATTGTGCAAAATATATTTATGTTGCACGAATACCGGATTTTTCCTTTGTCTCTCGTTCCTCCGCCTGGTTTTTGCTTCTTTTTTCTTTCTCTCTCAATAAAAGTTAGCATGAAAAGTTGTAAGAGTGGAGTGTATAGTGTATATATACAAAGGGACAAAGTTTGTAGATACTCTGTTTGAATTGCACACGCTTATTGAGCAAGAAAAAAGACGGCATATGTATTTATGTAAGTATGCTGTGCATTGTACAATAATTACTTTTGGTATGTAATCGTTAGCTATGCAGACTATTGCAGACATGCCGACTCTGTGTTTGCAGAGTTGAAAAGGATTTTGCGAACAATGCCAGGTTGCAACTTTTTACCGTGTATAATTCATACGTACACGCTCTGGGATCTGGGACTAGACAAAATAAGGAAAATGTGGGTACTTAAAAGGCCGGATGAATTTGGTTTAATTTCGTGTTCCAGCTCATGAGCTGCAGTCTCGATGAAAAGCCAGGGAAAAAACAACAAGGAAACCAAAACTACCTCGAAAAAATTCGAGAATTAGCGTCGAGATGAAGTTTTAATTAAAAATTCTGTTTCCTCAGCTTTTTGCAAGAATTTTCTCCAAACTTGTGGAAAACAGCGAAAAACCTAGCTCATCTATACAGATATCGGTACAAATTGGCTTTTAATTTAACCATATTGTTGTTTTAAAACTAAGCCTTAAGATCAAGTGTACAAGTTTCGGGCTTTTGAAACCTTGAGCATGTTGTCTCGTCAAAAATTTGTTGTTGATGTAAAGTTAAAGTTTAAGTAAAGAATGTTGAATGAATTTAGCCTGCTTTGCTTAGCTTACACTGATACAAGTTGTTGCTTTTGGTTTTTCTTTCATGAAACATAACGAGTAGAAATTTATTATTGAAGACGAGGAGCATTCCCATGTTTTGGGTGGTCGTAATAAACTATTTATGTCCGTGCCCGGTCGACGGTCGGCTGTTTGGTTTTGGAGTTTGCATCCTATTCTTGTATGTATTCTTTTATTCCAAGAATTCCATCCCTGTGAAAATGTGACGAAACGACGTTGCACACACAATCTGCAAATAAGTTATTTGCCAACATCCAACAACTGTCTCTTTTCTCTCTCGACAAACTTTTTCCAATTTTGCTACATTTCCCTATTTCTCCATATGCAGTCTGTGTATACATGTAATGCACATATTTTTTGGAGATATTGGTGTGGATGTTGACATTTCGTTTGACGACAAGCCTCTGTATGTAGTATGTAATCAAATCAACATTGAAAAATCTGGGCAGAAAAAACAAACATACACTGGATCGAAAAACTGCCATTATTCCATCGTTTCTGGGACTATCTCAAAAACTACAAACACTTTCTTCATACATATACAAACATACGATCCATGTATTTGGCATGCAACTCCAGTCTGAGCTACAAGAAAAAAAATTGGCTTGCATTCTATCGTATCGTGTATCGTATCTTAAAAATCGTGTTTATTTTGATTTTGACTCTTCTCAAGACTCAAAAGAATCTTGGCTAAAAAATTACTCGGAGACCCAACTCTCGATTCGATGAAGAACAAACCAAGTGTATCCAATGAATATATATATTATTCTAATTGTTTACTCTGTCTCTATCCATCCATCCAGATTTTTTTACCGTTGTTAATTCAATCGAGGTAATAAATCGTCCTCGCCGAATTCAACTCAAGAGACAAGAGGACGATGTACATACAAACTACAATATTATTACTTTTTAAATTGATGAGCCGCCAATTTAATCGTCATTGACAGGTGTACGTACAAACACTGAATAATTGAGAAGAATTCCCGTTTCCGGATCCTTACCTGTCCTCGGTGATAAATGCGTGCTGCTGTTGCTGCTGCTGACGCTGTTGTTGTTGCTGCTGATGTTGGCTGTGACCGTAACTCTGACTCTGCTTATTGCCCGATCCTTGATGATGATGATGGTTGGAATTGGAATTAGAATTCGAGTTGGAGTTGCAAGTCATCTTGGAGTGGAGTCTGGCGGTCTGATGGAGTCGTCGGGAGTAGACGGAGGCCCCACTTTCCGACAGGTAGCCATCGTTGACTCGGTGGCTCCCAGATGATAATAAATCTCCGTCCGACAAATAACCTGGAGAAAACACATGGGGAACAACATTAAAACATAATATACAAAGGTTAAACATGGAAAATTTAGTGGCGAAAATAAAATTTGCGGGTCATCCACGAAATAATAAAAGCACAAAGTTTTCCCTCATTTACTCCGCATACTTTACTCTCCGCATCATTTACTTTACTCTCATTCTCGCTCTATCTCTGTTTTTCTCGTTCAATATTGTTGCTGCAAATCCGAGAAATTGGAAACTTACAGAGAGAAAACAAGATAGAGAGAGAGAGAGAGAGAGAGAGAGAGAAAGGCAGACAGAGCGTCAGGTTACAAAGAGGAGTAAAACGGAGCATTTTTGATATTCTCTACGTGATGTCAACAACACGTGCTCTCAAATCAAACACATATTCACGTAACACAAACAAAGCAGGGAAAAGAGAGCCCAAGGACGAGGAAGCAAAAAGAAAAATGCGTCAGGCGCGTACATAAATATAAATGCTGGGAACGTAACGTAACAAATAGTATAGTAGAGTAGAGGGGAGTAGAAAGTATTCTATCCAGGTCGAAACATACTCAGCTTGAAGTAATCACGCTAATTTCCTTCATTAGTGAATCATTTCTCAGCCTCTCCCCTTCTTTTGCTTTTACTTTGTCCTTTTAGCTAAAGACCGGTTCTGGCTCTATGTATAATGTTGGCGTAATGGAAACGGGCAATTTGAACTATGGACGCTCTTTCTCTTATCGTTAGTTTAACTTTCTCCTGCTTCTTTTTGAGCACAATCAAAACTGATATATGGAGAGAGAAACAGTGTCGTTTTCCACCTCGTTAGTCGCTGGTCGTTGGTCGAACAACGCTAAACACAAAATATCGTCTACTATTTCAAACCTGCACATATTTAAGTCAGAGAATAAATAGGATCAAAACTCGCATAGAGTTTGTTGTAAAATTACAAAAGAGGATCATTAACCGAGTTTTTATTTTTCATAGAGATGCTCTCACGACGTTTATTATACACACATAAAAACGTTCTGCCGAAGGACTGGAATTAAAACTGAAGAGTCTGAGAACATACATACATTGAAAATAAAGTTTATGGTCTCCTTTACTGTAAAAAACAACGGCTAAAATAGTGAAAAGGCTACAAAACAGCAAATTAAAAACCAAATGTATCGAAAATAATTCAAGTTATTGCTGTTTGCCCTCACTCAAGTAACTAACAAGTTATGTGTAAGTCTGGGAATGAGACTGAAACTGAAAACGAAAGAAAAAGACGAGGCGAAGGTACATCAATGAAAAATAGAATCGGTTGAGAGTGGATCTGATGATCCGTGTCTGCCCTCTGTGAGCATCCACTCGTAGTGCAGAGGGGAGGAACAAAGGCTTTTCCCTTCCATTCCCCACAGAGGGGAACCCCATTTCTCCGACAAACTTGCCAACTTGAAACGAGGAACAAGATCCCAAATACATACACATTACACATCATAAGATCTTGTATCTTGCATCTATGTTATTTCACATTGGAAAATCTTGGTTCAAAAAGTCAGGCTCAAAATCAAGTCCTTACATGGCAGTTCAAATAAATAAATAAATGAATAAGGCATTTAAGCTGAGACCGGCGAAATTCATACGATCATGAACATCATACACATTAGTATGGGCATGACCATAAAAATATTTCCCATTTGACCACTCCTAAATTTCACATTATTTTCCATCTTTCGACACTAAACTAAAGAAAAGAATTTTCAAACAAAATAATATGAAGCACAGGAATGTCAACGTTTTTAGTTTTTGGCAAAAATAAATATATTGTGTCAAAAGAAAATCTTCAACTTGACCAAGCCAAACTGACTGACTGACTTATTGACTTTCTTCACGTTCCAGTTTGCAAGTCACACAGCAGAACAATAAAAAAAAGTTTCACCAGGAGAATAGCACAAAATCAACAGCACGAGCCAAAACGAAATCGAAAACGAAACCAAGAAGAAAAGTTATGACGAACGAAACATGCAGCATTTTTATGAGCTCCCATGAAAAAAAACCGGCATGCATTTAGTAAAAGTTGAGCAGAGCGGAAAATAAAAATGCATGTAAAAAACCTCGTGCGCGTGTAATAAATCTGTATTTTTATAATGCAGGATTTATTTATGTATGTTTTGAAGTCCTCACCAGCGGCGGAAACATCTAGAGTCTCCATGCCCGCATAGTCGTAATAATCGCCAATGGCCGAGTGGTTCCGACCATGGGTCTGTCTTTGGTTGTGACTGCTTGAATTTGTTGTATAATGACCGTTGTTGGCCTGGCCATGGCCAGTTCGACCTCGATCTCGATCCCGACCCATGTTGGACGGAGGGACGACTTGCTTCCTCACAACAATCCGCACTCCCGGCTCACCAAATGGACTGTACTGAACTTGTCGATTGGCCAGAGAACTCAGGATGCGACCCGAGTTACTGCCAGTCTCAGTGTGAGCTATAGAGGAAAATCCATGCAGAGAGACAGAAACCCCACACATGTAGAAAAATTTCTATTGTATTGTACTTCACACATACATACATCATACATATCATCTAAACTTGTGAGTAAAACGTTGTCCTGCCAACAATTTCCCCGTTCAAATGTAGGTACTGATATGATGTAATTTTCTAAAGCATACATAGAATAACTTCCATTTTCTGCATAACGCATAAAGTATTAAACCACACACAATATACTCGCTCAATTTCAATAATATAGGAAGAAACGATTTTCACCCTAATATTAAAATCCCACCGGATCCCATGGAAAAGTCATGGGACAGTCCCGGCAGGAAATTCGACCAATATCCCG
>JAQIVE010002044.1:0-21533 GCA_034698285.1 Sminthurinus bimaculatus | reverse complement strand
TAGGGATTCAAAAGGAACAAAATGACGGGGTCGCTGGTTAACTTTTCAACAAAAGTGTCATTATGAATCAGTCTAATATACACACATTCTGAAAACATGCACATCAAAATATGAGATGTTTAATATGTATGAGAGGACAATAATAAGTTGTAAGTTGTAAATATTAAGCCTAAAATATATTAATGACAATAATATTTAATATATATATACCTACAATACATATTTACGTAATATTTTAGAAATTAGTAACGCAAATTAATATTACAAAAACTGTCATAGCCAATTTATCAAACTAATATAATCATTGGATTGGAAAATTCGATGGTTGAAGTATACATATATGAAATATATGATCATATACATATGTATATGATCAAAACTTTTATAATCCTATACAGTCACCTGATTGAAAAGGGTGTGAAAAGTGAAAAGAGCAAAGTCCCATTAACTATTTACTTTATAAAAACTAAAAAAATAATACAGACAGGGAGAAGTAATGTATGTCTACATCAATTACATGATATTTCCTCAAAAGTATTATGTAATACACAGGTGCTTGATAATACTAAATCGAACCCCTATTTTAAAGTTAACTACCCAAAAGTACACGCTGTCATCATATCACAGGAAATCATTTTCAAAACCTTAATTGCAGAAACGGATAGAAATAGAAATGTATCGATGTGGGTATAAATAAGTATATCGAAGTATATCGATATCAATTTTATCGTTTAAAGATGAATAACCTAACCCAACATAAATAACTAAATAACCTGTATTCCGATTTCCATTTAGAATTTTACAAAAAACGTAAAATTTCTCTCTCTCCCTCTGAAGCTCTCTTAATAAAAAATTTAATATTGTGTAATGCGTGTTATCGAATAAACACAGCGAGATAGTAAGAAATATATAGCTTCCATTCATGGTACCTGAAAAGTGAAAAGAACGAAAACGACAAGTCAAAATTTTGTAAGCGGATTCAGAACTGGAGAACCTAAATATGCTAGAAATTCCGATTTTTCCATATTCACAGTTTACTCTTTTGTTAAATTACAGAAATCTACTACACAATGGCATGCTATGCTTAGACTTTAACATGTCTGGATTTTGAAATTCATTTAATAGTTCTTTCGATTTCGAATTTTTCGAAAACCACAAGGGGCAAGTCTGATGACTGATGAGACAATAATAAAAAGGAATAATAATGGTTTATTTATAGATTCCCGTTTTGATAGGAAACAAAAACCTTCTTCTCTATTCCTGTAGAAAACGTTTACCAGTGAAATATTATGCATATAGATATGCATCAACGTCGAAAGTCAACTCATGGCAAGAAAAGGATGTTAACTGTAAGGCTCCTATATAAGCTTATGAGTGTAGTATGTAGGGAATGCAAGGTCAAATTAAATAGTTATGATTATGTATCATTATGATTCCATGCTACTAGCAAAACTAAACTACTATATTGAAATATTTAAAAAAATAGAGGAGAGGAAAAAATTAATAATAAATGACTTTCAATTAAATATGAGGCGCTTCCAATAAGCATCAAACAAACAAGACAATAAACATAAAGACAAAAAATAAAATAATAATATCTATCTTCTTGCACATACTTTATCGTACAATGAACTTTCATCATATGAGGATTATCTATATCTATAATCTAGAATATCAATTTATTATCAATTATCAAGCAAAATACCTCTCTACGTCAGAACCTCAAAACCTCAAAGTATGTGTAGATTCCTCAACACCTATAAAAATAACAAAAGTTTAGATAGAGAATTCTCTAGTCACTTATTTTTAATTTTCTTTTCCTTGCTTCTTACATGGAAGTTTCATCACCATAGTTCCATTTAAATTTTTATCCTGGAAAAAACTTTGACAAAAAGCACTACTTGAGTGAAAGTATTGTTGATATAATTGTGTTGAAACTGCAACAATATTACCATAGTTGCGAAGTTTAGTGAAATGTGTTTTTCACGAAAACGTTGCATTAATCCTTATTAAGTACTTTAATGGTTATCTTGCTGAATTAAATTGTAGTATATTATAAAATGGGAAATGGTTGGGTTTTTGTATGCTTCAAGTGTATAAAATAATAATAATATGGCGTCGCAAAATATGAGAACACTCGACGTATATAATACATACTACATACTTACCAACTACAATAATATTAATGGTTACTATTGAAAAAATATTATTAACTAAAAACAGGAAAGTGTCGTCAAAAAATAAAAACAATTGCCTTCAATACTATTCATTTGCATTCTAAAAAATAATATAGTATGATAATATATTATTATTACGATAATATGTATGTATGTAATGTAGGTTACCTATTTAATAGTGAAAACGAGAGATTAGGATTTTCAAAGAGAAAGAATCGATTTCTTGTAACATGATTCATGTTGAACTTGATGATCATAATCATCAAACAATAGATAACTATTTAACACGCTAGGACTTTTGCAATTTTTTTTGTATTTACAATTTATACACAATGGGAAGACGATTATTGATTACATGTTTATGTTGATTTCTATTTAAAACAACCAACAGGCTAGAAAAAACTAAGTATATAAACGAAAAATGATCACTAAATAAATGCTAATGATACTTTATTAGATATAACTTTCTCCAACAATAATAAAATTTATGATAATAATTGAAAAAGCTCCGATTCATTGCATACTGTTGATATTGTGCACACAAAAATTTCAAAATTATTGCTGAAAATAAAACAACTATATAACATAATCTATAATACACTTAACATTGAAGAGGAATAAGTAATGCATCTAAAAGCTCAATAGAAATTTACCTTTTCAATTTCGTCCAACTGTTAGGCATTTGCAGCTTGGTAGAGAAAACGCTCACTGGAGAAATACTGAATTAAATACTGGAGAAAGTAGAGAAAACAAACCATTCTCTTTATGATCTTTTGAGCTTTACTTTTACTTTTTTTCCGTTCAAATTTTGAGAGTACCTAAGTGAAAGTAAATATTATGTGAATTTAATTTAAACAAAAATCTATCGATCATTTACAATAAGGTAAACTCTCTTCTTGTGAATAAAATAAACCGTTGTTGCTTCTTGTTTCCTTTTTGAGTCGGTATAATTTTTTACTATACACTTTAATATACTCTCCGTTTTTATTCAAATGAGGGGTCAAATTTTACTTTCACCATCTATTAGCATGGAGAAAGTATTTCAGCCCTCATTTCAATAAAAACGGAGAGTACTTACGATTAGTAAAAACGCGGGTGGTAATTAAACCGAGTAAAAAAAACTAACCCGAATACTTGTAAACAGGTTACATACATATTATTATATGAACCTACATAAATTAAACATTCTATTTATTATTGAAATCAACATGAAACCAATAAAAAAAACTACAATACTGAGCTACAATGATGATTATAATAATGATAATGGAAAACACTTATATATACATACTTAAATATTACGAATACAGAAAATAAAGAAAAATGTTGGTGAGACAATAAAGAATGTGACAATAATGTTGTAAGTATTAAGGCGTGAAATAAAAACTACTGAATAGTTTTGGGTATTATCAATTATAAAATACTGTAAAATTATTTATAATACATTATTATTATTATTACCATCATCATTATAAGTGTATACATTTTAATAATGATGTAATACTGTTCATTACATTGGACCGCTATATTTAGTTATCATACACATTATAAATATGTACATATATCATGTATTTATAGTTGATCAAAAAAGTTGATTAACTACAATATGAAGGGGGAAATAAGTTATTGCAAAAGAAACTAATGGATAAAAAATATACCTACAAACCAATCTCTCAAATAACTTGGAAATCAAAAATGATAACGATATTATATTATTGAAATTACTAACTTGTTAAATATGATAATAAATTAATATTATTACTACACTTATTAAATACAGACTCACACACACACACAGACATACATACACATCTATATATATATTATACGCTATACAGACACATAGCCAAGTACTAAGAACATAAATACTTACATACGACGTAAGTTTGTATGAACACGATAATACAAAATACTGATATAAAAACATAAAGGTTGTTATGTAAAACAAAAGATGAACGCGCTGAAATAAAAAAATGAAAACAAAGTTTTGACCTTGTGTACATATTAAATTTATTATTTGTCATTTATTTATGGTAATAATACAGTTTGATGGTGTAGAACAAAATGATGGATTGAAATTTTAATGGAGTAATTTTTCGAATTAAGTATAAATGGCCGACTTTTATTTTCAGTGAACTACAAGCCTTACTATAACACTTTTTTAGAGAACCCTTTACGAATTGTCTATGGACTTTCACCGCTTGAATGAATTTAAATGTTGTTGTTGTACTTTGTGTATCTTGACGTTCCCCATTGCCACCAGTAATAATATTGTGTAGAAAAAGGAATGGTCCGATCCGAAGCGTTTTAGAATTTAGTGATGCGGCTCTAGGGAAAAAAAGGGCTTGGAAAAAGTATGAGGAAATTGACATGAATGGAAAGAGAAGATAAACGTGTATTTTTAATTCATCAAAATATTGAAAGGTGACGAAATTGCAGAATACTGTGTAGACTAGGAGAATTTGTTTGAGTCCAGGGAGAAATATTCGGCCGGAACAAGCATTATAGCCAACGTTCAAAACTTGTAAAGTTCTGTACTTAATCATCAGGTCATACGGCTCCAACTTGAGACGACTAAGTCTGAAAATGGAATAAAATGCTGTTAGCTTTGATTGAATGCTGAGTTATTTTCTTAATCTTGCCTTACTTTTGTATGTTATTATTCTTCATTCCTATTCAGTATACCTTAAATTGTTCAGTAGACTAGTAGAGATGTCAATATAGCTCAAGTGATAAAATGCATAAAACGTGACGAAAGTCCAGTTGCAAGTATAGGAAAAAAGTTCCCATACACAAAAAAATGGAAGGAGAAAATTCCGATGTTTGAAGGAAGATAGAAGGGAGAAAAAGTATTGAGGCTTTGCAGGGTTCTCGAGGAAAATCATGAGCTCTATCAATATCGAGTTGATTGAGATCAATACAAAACCCTGCATTATGTAGCCGAATAAATTTTGATGGAATGTTGTTTTTCCTGCAAATATAACAGTTATTTTATGTGATATCAAATAATACATTATTCATTTCTATATGTAGACAAGTTACTACGATACTATTGTAGTATTTTTGCAATGCCACTACTAATAATATTATGGCAAAAAACAATTTTGAGTAGTGATTTATTTAGTAATTTTAATCTTTGTTGCTTACGATTTGTATCAGGTTTCTCGCAAAACTGTATGATTTGATTAAAAGAATTGAGAAAAGCCTCATAGTTCACAAGCATATTCCAGTGAAGCAATCCCGGTAAAGCGTAGCTTCCAATCCACATGAAATGGAGAACCTTCCTCGTTTCACTTTGATGCAGATTGTACCGAAACATGTAGAGAAAGCGGAAGAGAACAAAGATAAAATGGAAAAAACAGATCGCACTTACTAATTTCCACCTTTTGAACTTTCTCCTAACATGCTGCGATTCTTTTTTAAGTCCTCTCCTTTCCGTTATGTCAAATCTACATGTTTTTGAATTCCAAGACGATGGTACACAATTTAGAAAGTAGGCAATATTAAAAATGAAACTAAGCTTTTGAACAGTTTTCAATTGTATCATGGTGGAATAAACTCTTTAGATGGAATTTCAAACTGGTGTAATAAAATGGAGTAGTGCACTTTCATTTGTGGTGAAAGTTTTTTCCCTGCTTCATGCAAAACACTTGAATGAACCACCGGATGTTATAAAACTAGAAAAAACTGAAATTTTTGCTGAGCTGAGAGTCCGAGACTAGTCCTTTACTATAGAATCGTAGGTGGTGAATGGTGAGTTACATATTACTTCATTCATGTACACATGAAGTAAACGCATGTCAAACGAAAACTAAGCAAACATCGACGACAGACAGACGATACCGCCTGAAACATGTATTGCATATACATGTAATAGTTAATAGTATCCAGTATCTAGACGACAAAAGGTTCATTTATAATTTCTATTTCCATTTAACATACCATACATACCCTTATAACGGGTGATAATTGGAAACTTGCACAAAGTTTGAGGACCTGTAAAAACTACACCAGTGAATGTTTTCGAACGCCCTTTACAGGTTTATTACCTACATTTATTACGCTTTGAATGAGCTATGTTACATGGCTGAGACACTTCAGGTCCCTTAGTAATAGACACTTGTCTGAAGGACCTCAAAAACGTCGCGTTCCAACATAAATTTGGGTATTCACTGAAAAAAGTTTCGAATAATTTCAGCAGTTCATCCTTTTGTTCTTCCTTGCTCTTGATTGCAACGGTCTGGGAGAGAAAAATCCAGAAAATCAAATGTCTTCTAGTACTTTGTCCATAATCTTTGTATTTTTCATGTTAAGGCCCTATACTCGTGATAATTATTCAGAAAATTTTAACTCCTTAACCATGCAAAATGACCCTCGGTCAAAATAAAAAAGTTGCACAAAAAGGTGTGTTCTACAATATTTACATTGACACTATAGCCGAAATAAAATTTCTTCATGGGTTACCTTGGAGGTTTTTAAACGCAGTTTTCTTTTTTCAAAAAATGGGAAACTCTGAGACCAGCAACGTTCACTGTAGTTTGAAAGCTAATATTTTCTAAACGGTTCAATGTAAGATCTTCTTCTGTTCGGACCCATCCAAGTAAAGAATTCCAATGTATTTAAAGTCTTTAGTTTGACAAGATTGCTTTTAACAGCCTTACTGTGACGCCATTTGTGTTCAGACATAAAAAAAGGCACTATTTTAGCACTTTGACCTAGACTTTTACCCGCTTGTCTTTTATGGCCGGGAATTTAACGTTTATTATTTGAATAAGTCCCATCAATTGTTTTACAGCCCTTAATTGCTAGAAAATACGTTTAGGATAAGTAGTACACGAAGTTTTGTAACATGTCTAAAACACTCGAAACTCGCCACTTTTGAGGTCCTTCAGACAAGTGTCTATTACTAAGGGACCTGAAGTGTCTCAGCCATGTAACATAGCTCATTCAAAGCGTAATAAATGTAGGTAATAAACCTGTAAAGGGCGTTCGAAAATATTCACTGGTGTAGTTTTTACAGGTCTTCAAACTTTGTGCAAGTTTCCAATTATCACCCGTCATTAACGTGACATCGATGAATGTGATGACATTATGACGGGATATTGGTAGAATTTCATGTCAAAAGTCATCACTTTTCCATCACAATGTGATGTATTGTCATGGAAAAGCAATGACACGTTGTTGGGATTTCGACGTCACAATATATGAAAATGTCCAGCCGCATTATGACAGGATTTTGATGTCACACTGGCAGGCCAGTGATATCATACAGAGCAATACTATGCCGATTGTGCCTTGATGATTACTTTTGCAGTTTAAAAAAAGGAAGGTCTAAGAAAAATTGTCCTGTCAAATGTCATGGAATGGTGATGGGATCCGGCAAAATTTTAATATTAGGGTTTGCAAGCTTACATTTTATTTGACTACCGAAAAAATGCAATTAAAAAACAATGTGTGTTCATCCAAAAAATTCGATCGATCACGGACAAATGTTATGAATGCTTTTGCTTGAAGCGATAGTTGGTTTATTTTTAAAGAAATATGGCTGAGCTTTACCATTTCAAAATTTTGAAATCATAATATTTAACTTCAATGACAGTTGGCCATACCAACAATAAACAACGAATCCCTAGTATCACAGTGATACTACCACTGTCGTAAATCATCAATCTAAACACTGTCTTCAACCTCCTAAACTTCAATGACTTCAGTCGATGGGCAACGAAAGAATACTGTAATGCATATTTTCAATTAGAAATTAGAACATCAATACATTGGATTATTTGCTTATTGCTCATAGAAATTGACCGGGGCTTGTTGTACAAATTTCATGTCCGAGCGTTTACGTATGTTCGGCTTTTAACTGCCTATGTACTACGTCATGTATCAATCCAATAAAAAAACGATGCCGCATCAAGACCTCGTCATGCATATGGTAATTTTTAATTTCGTATTATCGTAATTTCTTTCCCTATTAGTATTACCATAAGCGATGACGAATATTTTCGCCTTGTCCATGCCCTAGTTACGAATAGCTATTAACTTCTTTCAATGACGATAAGGGCTAATCCGAGGTGTAGCATTTCCGTAAGTTTCTACAAAGGTATCTTCCCACATTATATCTTAACCTTTTATCGTCCCCCTTTTGCACCTCCATTACTTATGTGTGTATAGTGTATACTTGTAGAGTCAAATTGGCTGCTTACATATTCCACGCCTTTTTACCCTCCTTAACGTTTCCTTAAAAGAAACAAAGACTGATCAATAATTGTACGTATGCATAATACATACAATCAAAAATTCAATTATATAACAACTACGCTTGCTTCGGTATTAATTGAATTTAGAATTTAGATTGCTTGCAGACATGAGACAGTCGACTTGAAACTACGACTCGTCGAAAGGTTTTAATAGAACAGTCGGAAATAGAAAGAAGCAAACAAACAAACGCGAACTTGCTTCATACCGTTTAAAATTGCTGTGAAAATTGACACTTGTACTGTGTAAATGATTTCCCAAAAATGTAAACAAAGGTACCTAAATAATATGTTTATACAAACTGGAAATCCAATCAACGAATCTCCTCCTCCTTGAATATGAATACAGTTATCAGTAAAGGTATCCGTAAATCCCCCAGGAAAAGGGAGAAGAAATTCTTTTAAAAACTCCTAAGACAATGATTTATGTCTAGAGTCTAGAGTAAACCTCAATTCTCTATCAATTATAAATCTACCACTTTCTCTCAATATTTAAATTGTCATCGTATCACAAATACCCATGAATCCTTCGATTAGGGTTTTCGTGATTAATGTCCCTCAACCTTTGAGCACGTTGAACTTTGTTTGACCTTCAAAAATGAACGATTATGCGTGATTTTTCAATAGAATGCTGTACATTGTACATCTTACCCATAACAAGGAAAAATATTATTGGCATTTTAAATCAAAATTGTCTATATAGTGGGTGCCAACTACCCCACACGCTTCCAAATTGCTGACCTTAATTATTGGCGATTGGTTGTATGGGACAAATTGACATTAATTGACTGTATGATTGCTTTGGGTTTTATTGGTTACAAAAGTTGCTGCTTAAACTTTAATTTAAATCATCAATTTTCTTGTCATTGTACATTCAAAAAGTACATGCACAGACAAATTGACTGACTGACTGAATGAGAATTTCCCACGTGTACAAAATTTTATTAGTGTGGTTCATTTTTAATAAATGGGATTTGTAGTTTTTGGATCGATATCTGTTCGACTGGCGCGTGTACATACGAAGACAAGGAGCGGCGAATGAATTTTGTGTAAATGGTGAATTGTATATTATGTGTGTGTATGATAATGCGTAAGCGTGTTAATTTGGGCAGAATAAAAATGACTGTGTGTGTGAGTGAGATTTGGATTTATTGAAATGAACCGACTGTTCCTTTCCATGTGTATGACGACCTTTCCATTAGGTATAAAAACCCCGTAGATTCATACTATAGCAACTGTATACAGTATACATACTAGGTACAGTGCTTATATGTAGAATCGTCGCATGAGGGGCATATAGGCAATGTCAAGACATGGGGAAAGGAGAAGAAGCGTACAGCATACATAGACGAGCAAAAAAACGGTTTAGAGTTTGAAATTGTGCGAATGCCAAAAAACCTGAGAATTTCTGTGATAAAAATAAACAGGATAATATTAGTATTTTGCGAAAGTGTATTACATGGATGTTGTGTACGTGTAGTAGTAGAAGTAGTAATAGCAAGTTCATTATATTATATTATGTCCTTTCCCTGTAGATTTACATACGTACATCGCACATGCATTGTACCATGTTGTAAGTACACCGACTTCTGACTGACTTGTCTCCATTCGTTTTTAACACTGTATAATAGACTTGATAATATCATGTATTGAAAGTATATGTATATGGAAAGCATAAAATATATTATAAAGAGGCAGAGAATACGGTAGGGAAACAGATGAGGGGATATAATATAATGTGTAGGTAGACATTTGGAGATAGAACAGGAGCAGCGTACTTCAACTCGTGAAATTAAAACATGGAAGCCGCTCATCATGGAGAAACTAGACCTAGGAAAAGGGGTCATTCCAACAGGAAAAATAAAGGTCAGTCGAGCTCCCCTTTAATAAGTGCACCAATTATTTAATCTTACGTTCGCAATTGTCGAAATGAACTTGTTTTTCAACAATTTTCTATCATTTTAAAGTTTTGGCATTTTCCTCCCCAGCTTTTGTGTCGTCGTTTTGATTTCCGACTGCAATATTTCATATTTCTCCCTTCTTTCACTTTTGCGACGTTTGCATTCCTAATATGTATATGTTTTCATTTCATAACCTCAGACATACGCAATCAATATCGATTAATTGATTGTCCTATTGAGTAAAACAATTTGAAAATTGAAAAATTGAAAGCAAAACAAAACAAAACGTAATCAAATTCGTTTTCCCTGTCTGGTGTCTGCCCAAAACCAGATAGTGGTCGTTTACGTTGTTTAAATTTTTAGTACATAATAATAATATGTAGTTAGTATTCAGTATTTATGTTGAGAGAGAATGGGGAAAGAATTTGGAAAGCGTGTAAGATGTAAGATAATTTGAAAATGATTTATTTTCTAAACAAATAGATAACAAAAATCAAGAAGTTCCCGAGCCAGAGATTGTGAGACAGAAATTAATTGAAGAGGAAGACTTGAGCGGTGACGACAGTTGGAATAATTATCATGGTATTCTTTTTTTAACCTCTGTATATATTTGACATTCCACATGCTAATTAGTACTTAACCAGCATTTAATTATCATTTTAAACAATAGAGCGGTAGGAGAGTACAACCTTATACAAACTATCACAGTACTACTATTATTTGACGGAGAAAAATCATGCTAATAAACTTGCTAAATATTCTTATACTATGTTTTTGTTCTTTTATTATTTTATAGTTGAGGAAGAAGACAGTGGAGCTAGTTTGACATACAAAATACTTTTCTTCATCCTTCTTTTGGCGTTGGGTGGACTCGCAACACTTGTTCTAATTGATAATAATAATAATCTCGCAACTACTAACGACAATAATAACAATAATATTAACGCTCAACAGCCCGTCGACAATGTCCACGAGGGGCAAAGTGATGATGGTGGTGAAGCCGTTGAAGACGCCAACATTGCAGCCTCCTGGTTTGATTGGCTAACAAGTAAATCTATTCGATTCAGTTTAATTTCCCTAGTAAAAGTTCTTGGAAATTTTAATCAAATTTTGATGAGAGTTTTATCGATTGTCATGGAAATCTCGACAGAATTCAATAATCATGCGAAATCTTATCAAATTTTGATGAAATTTGACAAGAAATAATAATTTTTTGTGCAACTATCTTACCTAAAAAACTTTATAGATATCAGTTGGTTCAAATGTTTTTAATTCAAAAAATATTGATCTTTTGCGTTGCATGTTTTATCGTAGCTGAACAAGCGGACGATCATCATGAAATTGTGGAAGAGCACAATGATCACGATGTCAAGGAATTTAAAGACGATCATGACGACGATGACGAGGAGCATGGTGAACATGCAGGTCATGACCATGAAGCACATGACCACGACGACGATGAAGAAGATGACGACGAAAACGAGGAAGTGCAGGAGACTGCAAGTAGTCAAACCGTCCCCGAATCTCAAGTAGAAGCGCCACCACAAAGTGAGCCCGAGGCTGACGAAAATGAAGCACAAGGTCAAAACGTTGAGTTTAGACAAGAAGTTTATGAAGAAGACGACGATGATGACAATAATAATAATCAAAATGAAACTCCAGAAGCTTCACAGCAAGAACAAGAACAGGAGGATAATAATGCTCCTGAAAATACACAAGATAATAGTGAAAGTCAAGCTCAACAAGAACTTCCTGGAGAAGATCAAAATGGTGACGATGATGATGATGACCAAGAAGAGTTTGACAACACTCCTTATCAATATCAATACCAGCAGCAACAACAACAACAACAGCAACAGCAAGAAGATGCTGATCAAGATCCCTATTTAAACAACGAAGTGAACACAGACAGTCGTAGTCAAGATGCTCAAACTAATAATAATGCCGATGACTTTGCTCAGTTTGAGGATGACTTAATAGACGAAATCGATACTCAACAACACAATCTTTAATTTTATTTCTTTTAGTTTAAATTTACACACAATTGAATAATATATATATAACATTGAAACTGATAAGTGCATCGAGATACAATAATACATAAATACACTATGATACGAATGGCGTAAATATATTGCTACTTGCTACTATTATTGGCCTATTACGATATTATTACTGGTCTTCCATCTCCGGATTTTAGACCATTTATGTATTATGCATCATAAAAGTATGATAATATTAAGATATAATAAATATACATTTAGAAGAAATTATATTCATAATATATTATTACATGTATTATAAAGAAGAATTATATTATTATATTATTGTACTAAATAAATCAGTCATTGACATGATAATCGTCTCCAGCATTTTTATTTCTTTCGTTGAAAATTAATAAACATTGTAAATCAGGATAATACATACATAATATAACTCATTAGGATATCACAAAAAAGATGGCTAAACTTATTGACTTAAAAAGGATGTTTTAAATTTTAAATACACAACGCACTGTTTCTTTTATGGAAGGTGAGCAGTTGTAACACCTTTTACAATTACGTCAGAATATGTAGCTTGGCCAGGCTAAATCGTTGAATGTTCAGTGCATATACTATATTATGTAAGTGGACTCTGGACAACTATTCACACTTCACACATGTACTGACGTATAGACGTAAATATGAAATAATGTTTGAAAAGTTCTCTCTGGATTCGAGTCTAATAGCTTTCAGTTAGCATGAAACCTTGAAATTCAAAGTTATACATCTCTCTATTATTTTAAGTGTGTACACACACAAACTTTATGATGTACGATACGTTTTCTATTCAACGGTCGAAATCAACGATGAGAATTGTGCCATTATGCATATACGTACTTACATACATATTGTATGGATATGCATGGGGGGATGAAGTCCTATGCAAATGCATTATATAACAATGTATATTCCCTGTAACCTCTCTTGTTTCTTTAGATACATCTAAACTAATGACCATTGCACATTGCGTGCGATGAATCTATGTACTTACCTCGTAGTTTGTATATTATGTATAATACACGCTGTATTTTATCTATAGTTGTAGAGTCAATCTTGCTTATCGGCTTATCCATAATATGTAGCTTTGACTCACATATTTGTGTATAATGTTGTTGTAGAAAGAAAAAGGCCTTTGGACATCAAACTATGTGGGTATTGGGTATATTTTGTATATATTGTATATGCATTTGAGCCTGCACATGTTGCAGCTCTCAAAAAGCGTTTTTGTCAATGTCGATATATACTCAACGTACAATTAGTGGTTATACACTGGATATGTATGTGTGTAGTGTGTATTTACTTTATATAAAGTATAGACGGCGTATATCTAACTTGTGCCTCATTTTTGCTCTTGACTTTTTGTTGACGCTCAAGTGTTTCAAGTCTACATTAGATTTTAGTTTTGGTTTAGACGCGTGGAAATTCTACAGGATAACCACGCGTGAAATATTTTGATAAAATTCTCTTGATAATTCAGTATTCAGTGATTTAATATTAAACACAACATTGCAAAATGTTGTTCATTTTCCTGAGTGTAACTTTGTTCCTTGCATTTATTGTGTATAAATTAACGTTTAGTGGGAAGAAACTCAACTTACCACCAGGTAAAGGGATATATCTGAAATTTTTCAGTACGAATCTAGTGTATTGTACACTGTTGAAAATATCGATTGACAAAGTCCGATTTAGTGTTTAAAACAATATTTACTTTTTTAGGACCAAAGGCATGGCCACTTGTGGGAAACCTTCTGCAAGTTTCCAGGTATGTAACTAACACGATGTATTACGTCATTCCATAAACACGTAAAGCACTGCAAAACATTTTCCCTTTGCAACTTCAGTTAAAATTTACCTCTGTATAGACTATGAAATATGTTGTGCTAGCGTGGTCATATGAAATAGAACGTATTTAAATATTATTTGGTTTATTTTTGTCTTTTTTGTTAAATATAGATTTCCTCAAGAGACCTACACGAAATGGATGGAAGAATACGGAGATTTATACCATGTCGTATTTGGAGCTGACCAGTGAGCATTTTAAGACAAATTAAACTACATGTATTTCCTTAGCTTTCAGTAAAATGTTCAAAACTAAACAACTGATTTTGGTGTCAAATAATTTACAGTGTCTTTGTCATGAGTGATGTCAAGATGATCAAAGAATGTTACAATCAGGGAGTCTTCACGGGTCGATCTTCTGGCATGTTAACGTGTATTCTTGCCAAGGGTAAAAATGGCATCGTCTTGTCAGATGGACAAACTTGGGTCGACCAACGTCGCTTCACTCTTCGTAAGCATCGTCTTTTATGTCAAAATTCTTCGAGTCCATAATAGATCTCTCCAAAAAAATTTAAATACCTTATGCATAAATAAGTAGATGTAATTAATTAAATAGTTTGTGCACCTCCGTTAAACAAATTGAGTTCATACAATAAATTAATGTTTGATAGGTCATCTTCGTGACTTTGGTTTTGGAAAAAATCTCATGGAATCTTACATTAATGATGAGGTGAACGACCTAATTGCTGGACTGAAAAACGAGGAAGGGCATCCCATTGTCATGAATGACAGATTTTCAATTGCTGTAATTAACGCTCTTTGGCGAGTCATCGCTGGAAAGAAGTTTGCTCAGGATGACAAGGAAAAAATGGAACTTCTTTCGGAAATTGACAGGTTTAGTTTAAAAATACAGCTTAAAAGCGTATAAAACAAACCTTAAAATGACTTTTACACTGGTTTAATGCAAAACTTAAAATTGAAAGTTTTAATTTTGTATTCACAGAACGTTTGCAAGATTAACAGTCTGTGGCGTACTATATTTAATGGCACCGTCTCTGCTCAAGGTACGAGACAACAGAAGATTTCCAAACATTTTTAAGTACCTATAGTAGTAAATTGTAATTAATACATAATCTTTTAACATTCTTTAAACAGTTAGCTCCCGGTCTCCTTGGTTACAATCACGCCGTTGAAGTCGCGGATCGTCTCCATGTCATGTTAAAGGAGGAGATTGAGGAGCATGAGAGGACTTTACCAGTAGATGGAAATCCTCGAGATTTTATCGACGCTTTCCTCCTTGAAGTTAAAAGAACTGAAAATGAAGACTCAAGTTTTTATAGAGAGGCTGGAAGTACGTGTTTTCTCCAGTATTGCTTATTATTGGTTTGTTTACCAAGTTACATAAAATTCTGACTGTGTTAAATAGTGAATTGAAATTTTCTGTTTAATTTTCAGTTACAAGTTTGCTGGCAAACATTGGTGATCTCTACTTTGCTGGTGCAGAGACAACAAAGTTAGAGCTTTAATATTCACAAATTTTAATTTATATTTAATTGGATCCTTGCGAGTGTGTTTAAACGCCTATGATTTTTATCCGCTTTCCAGTTCTACTCTGTCCTGGGGAGTTCTCTATCTTGGTTTGCATCCAGAGGTTCAAAGAAAATTCCAGCAGTCCATCGACTCGGTGGTTGGAAGCTCTCGTCCCGTGGCTTTAAGTGACCGATCGAATCTCCCCTACGTTGAAGCCACCATCAACGAAATATTGAGGAAAAGCAGCATTGTTGTCACGGGGGTATTTCACACTGCCCTCGAAGATGCAAAATTTTTGGGCTATGACGTTCCGAAAAATTCGTGGCTGGTAGCAAACCAATATGCAATTCATCATAACCCAAAATTGTGGGACGAGCCTGAAAAGTTCAAACCGGAGAGATTCCTCAGTGCCGATGAGAAAACGTTTGTGCGCAATGAAAACATGATCGCATTTTCAGTAGGCAAGAGGGCATGCATAGGTAAGTGACAAACAAAAGTCATGAGCATTTTAAAATGTTATGAGTAATTAAACGGTAAAAAAATTAACTCCTGGTCTAAAATAAATTTTAGGGGAAACTTTGGCCAGAGATGAAATTTTCCTGTTTATGACGAATATCTTTCAACGATTTAACATTACTGTGGACGAATCAAAGGGGAAACTGGATCTCTCGGCAAAGGAAGGATTTATTCTGCAGCCCCAAGATTACAGTATTATTGTGAAGGACAGACATTCCTAATTTATTGCTCCACATTAATTCAAAGTGTGTATTAAATATATAGGGCATTTTAACTTGGTTTAATGATGAAATCACATTGGAATCGTAAATTGAGTGATACAATTATTGTAAATTACATATTACCATCATCATAAAAGTAAATGTACAAGTTTTTGAAATATTTTATAACCCCCTTGAGGGCATTTCATAATATATAGTTACAAGTGCTTAAATTTTAACTTCAACATCCAATTATGATTGTCTTGTGTCCAATCATTTTCGTTTTGTTTAATAAACGTTAAAATTTTGAATACCATAAGTAAGCGCGCATTTGCTTGCATGGTTGTGCATTACATATTATTGCATTTGAAATTACAGTGTTTATGTAAATTTTTGTTTAAATATTTAAAACAAAAAGAGTATCTACTCATATTATTGGACGGTATAAATTGAGTTGAAAGATTTCCGTTTTCTTGTAAAATTCCAGGTAAAATGCACAGCGATTCGTTGAATACTGAGCAAAAATGTTTTCTCTTTTTGTGTAATATTATTGCTTTGTAGTATACAAACCATGTGTTTAAAATGAATATATACAAAATATTATGGATTTAGTCAATATTATATTATGCTATATCAAAAATGCCTTCACGTCCTCGTTATCACCATCGCCAGCCTAATCCAACTGAATATTGAAAAATGGGAGAGAAAGCAAACAGCCATAAAACAGCCATATAATTTAGGTTTGAGTTGGCAAGCAGATGACCTTAGGTTATCGAACAGAGTTACAGCATCACGGAGTCGGCCGTCGGGACCTCTTGTGAACCTGGGAATTATTTCTCCGTTTGGTCCCTGTATATGGTTATGGTGTAATAATTTAAACAAAATCAAAAAATATTACATGCTCCAGCTTTCATGTTCATTTCTTAGCTTTTCAAAGCACAAATACATTGAAAATCTATATCCTATAAACTATGGACTATGGACTTACAATGTTTACGCTATTTTGAGAGACGTCACCCATACTGAGAGTTGATGGTAACCCTCGAAACATCATAAGTAGGAATCCGAGTTAAGATTGTCGCGTCCATCCATTGCCTTTAATTTTAAGATATCGCAAATGTAAACGATTTACATATACGTGAATTTTGCACATAGTTAAAGAAAAGACACAATACGAGGATGAAAATACTAAAAAAGTACCTGAATTTAGCTGCATCCACATAGACCCCTAAAACCAAGCAAAATACAGCTTAAATTATCTTGTTTTCATTTTCATACTGCAGACACGAACAGAAAGGATAAAATTCGTCATTTACCGGGTACTCCATAAGTTCCACAGTTTACTCCCCAACTAACAACTCCTGCCAAAACGTATCGCCAAGGGTCAGCCAAGCTTGGACAAACCTGAATAAATATCATAACTTTAACCATGTAATAAATCGACTTAGCCCTTAACTGTTACGCAGAAAACTTTTACAGAAAGTTTTCATTTATTACAACATTAAATTTTTATTTACCAATGGGCCACCTCCGTCACCGACACTGAAAAACCCAAAAAGTGGAGACGCATGATGTAAAGAGTGATTTTTTCCCTATATAAAAACACGTTACTAAAAAAGGTCAAGAAAACAACCAACAGACACTTACCAAGCATCTTGACCTTTGAGACCTCCGGCACATAGAAAACTGTCATGAAGGGTAAAGGTTGGACCCAAGTTTGTTCTTCTCAGGGCATCCTGGCAGTTGGGCCTCGGCACAATCGGAACTTCCACTTCCTTCAAGATGGCTTGATATGTTCCATTGAAACCTGAGGTTAATTCGTTCATTTTTAAAAACCGCAACGAAAGTATTTTTTTCATAACTATAGAATCTGTACATAGATTCTTCCGATTTTTATCAATGCTTGTTCTTTTTCAGTTTTCCTTACCGAAACTATTTTTTCCCCATCCTAGAAATCGGAATTTAAAAAAATAACATACAAAATTGCTCTTTTATATCATAGCAAAGTGTGCGAATTCAATAGCATCATAAACATACAAACTACAATCTTAAAGATCTATACCTGTAACCCAACATGAGGAATTGTCGTAAAGACCAAGCGTGGCAGCCGGTAGGCAAATGGTGTCAATATGGGGAGCCAAAACAGCCGGTCGTTGGAGAAAAACTAAGGCAATGTCAGAGTACAAGGCACCAGGATAATATGCTGGGTGAATCACCACTTCTCGAGCTCGAATTTCCTGTAAGCAAAAAGCACAAAACAACGTAAACAAATAAATGGTAGATGGCTCATGTCAAAAAGACTATAGATACGTATGTATGTTTGTATTTTTACGCCTCATATATTTAGTTAATGAACCTGATAAGGATAGAATTCATTAGTTGATTGAGTGTCCCATTCTCCAAGTCTGATAGTCAAATGATCCACCTTCTTCCCCTTTACACAGTGAGCTACGCAATTGAACGATCATCATGGAAAAGATCATAAATACAGCTGACACTTTTCCTGTTTGTACAACACTTTACAACGCTATTAAATCTAAAAATATTCATACAAACCTGCTGTGACTACAACGGACGGCCAAATAAGGGTGGCTCCACACACAAAGTAGTTTACATATCTTCCCTGCACTGTTTTCTTCTCCTAAAAACACAAAAACAAAGAGTGACTTCATAAAAACTTTGCATACAAGTTTGAGAGTAAAAAAGAGAAACATTAATAGTATTTAATGAGAATCTTGCAAGGATAGCCGTCATCCAGGGATATTCTCCAAACTGAGTTTCTGAGTCCTATAAAAAGTCAATGGTATGTATTAACATGGATGGAATGAATATGCAGAATATACAGATAATCATTAAAAAGATGAAATAGTATGGAATGGATACTTTAAAACCAAGGATGCGGGCATTGATTCCATTAGGATTCAAGGTGCCGCATCTCGGTGCAAATCCTGGGATGGCTGTACTCGTCACAGCAGGCTGAGTTGTCGGCACTCCTGGAATCGGCGTTGTTGTCAGAGGAACCCGGGGATTTCTACAACAGACCTCTAAGATGGACTTGCATGGCCAGCCCTGTCTTATATCAATCACTCCCGAGCCATCGGTGACAACCTGTACATTTTACATACAAAAACGTGAAGAAAACGGAAACAATAAGACCGAAATGCTGAAGCTTGTTTTTTTACTCTATTCTCTCTTCCAATGGGCACTACCAAATGGGAAATGGGATTATGGATAATACCTGTCCCTCGTCACAGTAGTAGTAGGGGACACAAACACAAGCGTTTGATATGGTGGTGGGAAGTATAATTGGACTCGTCACTATCGGGATGGAAGAACTTCCAAAGGTAAAACCACTTCTAGGCTCTCTTTTATCTATTTAAATCACAATAGAAAGAAGGCAAGGAAATTAAATTTATGTACATATGTATGCAGAAGGTCTCATTTATATTATACCTACCAATATTTTCTACGTTCTAGGATTGTTTCCTAAGATATCATTTCTATTTATTTAAAAGAAGTCTAACCTTCCTGTGCTTGCTTTGCCTTGCCGTTTTTCTTGGCCCTTAAGCCAAGTGTGGATTTATTTTCTCCAATTGTTATTTCCGGTTGTTGTCTTTGTTGTTGCTGTGGCTCTCTTTGACTTTGACTCCCACCACCACCAAACTCCGGCCACACTCGGCCCGAGTCACGAGCCACTCTCACAACCTCGTCTGATGTTTTCCCATCATCTACTATATTCTCCCCAACTCCAACCTTTCCTTCCCCTTCTGTAGCTGCTGTGGTCGACTTTGTTGGCGTTGTTGATTTTGATTCGGTACTCACTTCCGTTGTGCTAATATCGTCAGCACACACTGTCTGTGAGAGGAGAAGAACCAGGAGAAAAATTCCAAGGGAACTGACGTATGGAATCTCATTTGATCTCGATTTCGACATTGACTTGCTATTTGAACTGGGCTTGAAATACGTGGAAGATGTATTAAATCTCATCTTTACCGAGTTACTTTTATTATTTATCTATTATTACTAATGATTAATGCTTTGCACAAAATTTGCCAAATAATGACATTTATTTGAAACAATATCACGCAGAAATTTTTTTTTAGCTTTTTAGACTTGAAAAAAAATGAACTTTAAACTTCACTTGCCCACATATATTGTATAATGCAGGTATAAATCTCACTACGATTCAATTTTCAAAGAAAGTACTTTTTTATGTGCAAAAAGAGCTTTGGATCCAGTGAGTTTTTCTCGTGCCTCTTGCCAAGACAAATAAGCTCCAATTCGTTCCTCCACGGGATTTTTATAGGTAGATTATTTGGGATTCAGTTGGGTCATCGATTAATGTTTTTAATTTGTAATTCACAAGACCATAATACTCATACATACAATAACGTGCTTCTGTGCATTTTCTCATATACATGTATAATGTATAGACAAGTACACATGTAACTTGTCTATTTTTCCCATGTAAAATGTGGGTGCTTTATACTGTATACAGTATAACAGATAGTTGAACTACTTTGTGATTGGAGCATTTCCGGGGGAAAAGTAACACGACATGCCTTTTGGCATAATATATTACGTGCAAATGCATATGGATAAGAAATGTATTTAGTTTCATGCAAAACTAAGAAAGAGAAAGCGATAGAGTGAAAGTTCGTTTCAATGTGTCTCTGTCCAAACTGTCCTCGTCTCCCTCGTCTTCTTTTCTCTGTGTGTCAACTCCCGCTTTTTATCCATACGTACATACATACATAATATGAGAATGAGAAACGAACATGTAAACACACAAAGAACAAGGGGTGATTTATGGGTCGTGAAAACATGAAAAATCATATGTTTGCATTCAATCAAGAGGTTTTGAATATCGACGCAATTTAAACTACAGTCAAATTTACAAAAGTAACAAGTCTGGATAAAGTTTTATTTGCAGCGTGTAACTAGTTTAATGCTCTTAAAAAATTAGAAAATCTATCGATGAAGCTTAAAATTAGTTATTGTTGTTAGAGTCGACTATACGACCTACTTATATGCATATGCAAGATGGGAAAGGTTAAATGAAAGTCAAAGAATTTGAACAAAACGAAACATAAGTTGTAAGTTTATTTTCGAAGAGTAAATTCTAAAGTGC